>CALZFC010000001.1:1042500-1155000 GCA_945643635.1 Allodiplogaster sudhausi | reverse complement strand
CTTTCGAACAATCTATCGGTTTAATATTATTGATCAGTTGATGACGAAGCTAAAAAAAAAAAGGATAGAGCGAAAGAGAGAGAGAGAGAAAAGAGAAAGAGAGAGAGAAAATGAGAGGGAGATAGCGAGAGGAAATGAGAGAGAACGATAAAACAGCGAAAGAGTGAGAGAGAGAGAGAGAGAGAGAGATAGAAACCAGCCTTTCACTTCTTTCTTTTCGAGAGGTCACCATTCTGCTCGCGATCGTCGTCTTCCTCGGCATGGTCTCGGAGATGACGCCGCCTTCCGGGGACGCTGTGCCGCTGATTGGTATTTGAGTTTTGTTGTTTTCTTTCGTTTGCTTGTTTTCTTTCGTTTGTTTGTTTTCTTTCATTTGTTTCTTTATTTCTATGCTTGTTGCTACTGTTTTATTTCACTTTGAATAAGCCAAAAACTTCAATCCGAATTCAATTTGAATCATTGCTGACCACTGCTGTCGCGCCACTATAAATGATCATGTTCTCTCGCCCTTGTCTCACCTCAGGCAAAAGGGCGCGAATTCGAACGTGGATTTTTCCCGGTTCCTTTCAATTAAGGCGTCTTCTTCTCGTGCTGCATGCTCGTCGTCTCGGCGTCCGTCGTCTTCACGGTCGTCGTGCTCAATCTTCACTTTCGCACACCCGAAACGCACGTCATGTCGCCGCTGGTATTTTATTAATTAATTAATTAAATTAATTAAATTAATTAAATTAATTAAATTAATTAAATTAATTAAATTAATTAAATTAATTTAATTAATTAAATTAATTAAATTAATTAAATTAATTAAATTAATTAAATTAATTAAATTAATTAAATTAATTAAATTAATTAAATTAATTAAATTAATTAAATTAATTAAATTAATTAAATTAATTAAATTAATTAAATTAATTTAATTAATTAAATTAATTTAATTAATTAAATTAATTAAATTAATTAAATTAATTTAATTAATTAAATTAATAAATTAAAGGAAGTATTCGGTGAATCATTATACAGTAGCGCTAGAGAATCAGTTTGATTGCGCGCGCCCATAAAGTTGCCTGTCGCTCGGTCGAGAGAGCATGTGAAAAAGGAGGGCGGCTCTGACCCACCGTAGCTAATTCTCTACTCGCCAGTTTTCACGTTACTATTGCTCAGAATGTAATGGACGAAAATCGCTCAAACGTTTTGGATACTTGTTTTACGCCAAGATGAACATGTTCATATAGAAAAAAAATTTGGTTAATTATTCCCCGGATACCTCCTTTAAATTTAATTAATTAATTAATTATTTCGCTATTTATTTATTCATCACTTTTATGTTTTTTTTTTTACAATCTATTACCTTTTTTATTATTATTATTATTATTAGTATTACGTTTAATAATGAAAATTTTGGAGCAAGAGAGAGCAAATAAAAGCAAAAGAGAAGTACAAACTTCTTGCCAGCTTCGCAAGATCCTGCTCGAGTGGCTGCCGTGGGCGCTGCTCATGTCGCGGCCGGGCTATCGCTTTACGCGCGGCGAGTCCGTCAAGACGGACAAGGTGCTCGCGTGTGGATAGTAGTAGTATTGTTACGTGGGCGATAACTTTCAAAGTACGACCTTGTTTTTGTAACAATTTGAACCGAGAATTCAATGTCCCACGCTTGTTCGTCAGCCATAAAGGAGCATCTCAAAACCCCAGGGATTAACCCACTCCTCCCCTCCCCAAATGACGGCCACAGTTCCCGGACCCATAACACGGCCCACGGCGCCCGGGTCTCCAGACAAGAATCCTTCTTCTGTTCAGGAGAGACCGAAGCTGAAGCGTGTCCCGCTCCGGCCGGACCTGCCTGAGACCACGCCTGTCTTCGAGGCGCACATCCTGCTCCTGCACGCGATCAACGAACAGCTCGAGGAGGTTCTCCCTCGTTCTCTCACGCTATCAACATCTCTCTAACTCTCTCTCTCTCTCTCTCTCTCTCTTTCTCTCTCCCCCTATCGATCTCCTTCCATTTCCCTTATTCTCTCCCTCTCTCACCTTCTCTCTTCCAATATACCTCTCTCTCGGTCTTTCTCCCTCATTTTTCTTTCTCGTCGCTCTCTCCCTCCAGCCCCTCTCTTTCTACCTTCTCTCTCTCTCTCTCTCTCTCTCTCTCTCTCTCTTTCTTCTCTCTCTCTCCTCTTCTCCAGCTGGCCCGCCGTGTCCAGCGTGAGGAGAAGGACGCGGCGACAGTGGCCGACTGGCGCTTCGCCGCTCTCGTCGTTGACCGCGCCTGCCTCATCATCTTCTCTCTTTTCATCGTGACGTCATCCACGGCCATCTTCCTCTCGGCGCCACATCTCTTTGCATAATAGTTTCGCGCCCATTTTTTAATTTGAATTTCCCGCCATTTTTATTATTTGAACTCTCCCGCCGTTTTATTTTTAAATACAATTACCATTGATACCCTGCATATCTATAATTTAATCTTGTCTCTCTGACAAAAATCGATGACAGATAGGTCAACTTTTTGCATTTATGAGAGAAAGAAGTTTGTAATAGTTACCAGATTACTAGACGCCCTCGCCCATTTTTGTTGTATTGCATTAATAACGCTGAAAATATAAGCTATTGCATCTTTTATTCAAAGGCATAAATGTGAACAGAGAGAAAAAGAATCACAATGTCGAATGACGAACGACTAGGGCTCATAGAAGATGGCAATCGGGAGCAGAGGTGCAAGAGGCCTGGGCCGGCATCGGTCGGGCAGGGCCGGCACAAGCTAGGCCCCCCCCCCTGTAGGGCCTGGCCCTGCTGGGCCCGATTGGGCCCGTTTTCCGTAAATTTACAGGCGAACATGCTCACGACCGCCCTATTTCGCACTGGTCATACGTAATATTGCAGATTAGGAGTCGTATTACGCTTTTCAATGCAATAAATGAAAGCTTTGTGAACAGTAAATCGAACGGAAAATTTTTTTATGATAAAGGGACGAATTAGAAGTTAACATGTTAAAAAAAAACGGGCCGGTCCGGGCCGAAAATTCAAGGCCCAAAACCAGCGGGCCGGGCCGGGCCGAGATTTTAGGCCCTAAGGGCCGGCCGGGACCAAAAAGTTGGGCCAACTTGCACCTCTGCTCGGGAGAGATATGAAAGTGGACATCACGAAAAGTAATAACAGAGAGAGGAAGAGAAAGGTGAGAAGGAAGTGAAGAAAGGAGAAAGAGAAAATAGAAAAAGAAGAAGAGAGAGAGAATGGAGAGAGAGATTCCGAGAGTGGTCAAAAGAGAGAGAGAGAGAGATAGCTGCTCTTAAAACACATCCTATCAAGGCGTGTAGGTCGAAAATGGCGAATCGCTAGGCCGCGTGGAGGGTAAAGCGAAACTGTAAATATTTGCACAATACCGAAAGGAATAGAGGCGGCGCATCTCAAAGCGAGTGCGTGCAAACCCTTTTTTTGTGTCACCAACCCCTTTTACCCCCTCCTTTCCATATCACAAACACACGAACAAACGAGCATTGCAAACAAAAGGAATAAAGTATGTTTCAGAGAGAAGCTCCGTACCTCTTTGTACGTGTTGCCGGCAGGAAGTGCCTGATAGGATAAGGCTGATATGTGAAAGAAGGTCAGCACGACCGAGTACTTAGCTGCATATATAAAAGCTGCGCGCTCCTCAACACATATGAACACATCCAGGACTGTTGTCGACGCGCTTCTCTTACAATTAGGATGCGGAGTACTATCATCATTTTATCCATTTTCTTTCCTGCGCTTTTCGTGCGCCTTTTAGGGAGAGGTAACGTCCTAAAAACCTAGCTTATATTACCTCAATGTCTGCGAGCGTCTCTCATCTTTTCCTAAAGATTACGGTAGCTCTAAGCAGTTACCGTAATCCTCAAGAATATGACGTCATAAACATGATTATGAATCGATTAGATATGCATAATCTCTTGGCTGTCTCCGTCATCGCTTTGATCGTCTTCGCCTCGCCAGCCGCGCCCTTCTCGTGCGGCAAGAATCGCTTCCAGAACATCCTCGCGAAAATCTCCATCGCGCTCGACTGCCATTCGCGTCTGTCGCAGTTTGACAGCTGCTGCCGGTTAGACGCGGCCGGCACCGGGAAATATAGGGATGGACCCCCCCCCCTCCCCCTTCCAAAAACATGAAGCAAAACACGCGCTGAATCGAGCGCTCTTACTAGGGGAGAGTGGCATACATATATGTATATTTTTTGGCACCACAAGAATCGGCGAATATTTATTTGTCGATGATTAATAGGGGCGGGAAAATTTAGTTTTTGTAGTATGATGTGCCGTTAAGTCTTAAAGGAGTCCTTCACGGAAGTGCTATTAAATTAGTGCTTTTAATTGGCACACACAAATCGGGGAATACATAATTTTCACGCGTTCACTTCCTTTAGCTCGCACGACTCGTGCTACGACGAACAGGGTGGCAAGGACAACTGCGACAATCGCTTCTGCGCGTGCCTCCAGCTGGCCGCCCAGGGCACCAAGCTGTGCGCCACGGACGCGTACGTCTTCTGCCAGGCAGTGAAGAAGGGCGGCCAAGGCGCCTACGACGACGCGGGAAGGAACCGCGGATAATGGACATGTATATCATCATCGCTCTTCTTTTCAAATGCACATTTTATTTTTATTTATTTTTTTAATCTGAACTTTTCCGATATTTTATTTAAAAAAACAATTACCATGGATAGATCATCTATCTATAATAATCAATCTTATCTCTCTGACAAGAATAAATTATTGATATGTTGAATTTTTTTGCGCGAAAGAAGTATGTATGTAATAGTTTTCCAGAATACCTGATGCCAACGTCCGTTCTTCTTGTATGACTTCATTAACACAGAAAATATACGCTATTGCATCTTTTATTCAAAAGGCATAAATGTGAACAGAGAGAGAGAGAGAAAAAGAATCACAATGAGTCGAATAACGAACGACTATTGCTCATAGAAGATGGCACTCGGGAGAGATATGAAAGTGGTGGACGCACATGGCTAAAAGAAGAAAATGTACTGGCAATTTTTTTTCCTTCTTATTCTAGGTCCTACCCAATTATTTTCGAAATTTAAAAATGATCAACTATGCTCTTCCTACTACTACTCTTTTTCTTTGTTTCCTTAAAATCAGTCATTAAAAGCGAACAGTATTGCCCTTTAGCTCTCTTGCTACATTGATACAGTGGAAGCGCAACTGTAACCTAGGAAAGAAGAGAAAAAAAAGCAAATTGAGCAAATGAACAAAGAAAGATTAAGTTTAATGTAAACTTACTTGAGGACAAAAAGGATCGGAACATTATATTCTTCCCTAAGGAAATAATTAAAAAAAACGCAGGACGGAAAACCGATTTCATGGTTACCATTCGATCTTTTCACACTATATCTTCGAAAAGGAGAAGAAATGTTATGCCTGTCGTAACAAAAAAAAAGTTCGTTATGGCATAACAAAAGAAATGTTATGCCTGACATAACAAAACAAAAGAAAAGAACCTAACTGTCAAAATAACGCCAGGAATGAGAGAGATGGAAGAGGCATCTCAGCAGAAATCGCGAAAAAAGGTGTTGCATACCTTGAAAATCTTATTGTTTACAAACCGACGTGAATATTTAAAAAAAACGTAATTATTATAATTTTATGAAAAATGCAACTCCCTTTTTGTGTGTATGTGCTTTGTAATATATACATTTACAAATAAGCAGTTTCGTTAGGAATAAATGAAGCCAAAACAAGCCACAAACGACGGTATACTCCTAATATGTATATGCGTCAACTAAAGACAAAATAGTATGTATGTATGTATGTATGATGGAATTGGCAATGCATAATTCCATTGAAGCAAAGGAAAGAGCAAAATGAGCTATAATAGCCTTTGACGGTGGCTTCTTTCTTGTTTTGTTTTCGTAAAGGAGGTGGCCAGGCATCATCCTCCAGGCCTAATCCTAACTGGCACAACAACACTTTTGCTTTGCTAAAGTACTAAGAACCAAAAGAGGTCTCGAACAACAAAGCGGAACATCTTACACGCGTCGGTCATGATGAGAATAATATCAATAGAAAAATAATATATTTATCTATCAATTAATACGTATGAAAAATTTAGTGACTAATAATTCAACATTCGATTCCGCAATAAAAAAGGTAGAGGCATCGGAAGAATTCGTTAGGAAAGTTGTACAATTAAAAGACCGAGATAACAGTCGGCAAAAAAAGAAAGAATAAAAAATAGCCTTTTTCAACCATTTAATAAACTAAAACAGGAAAAATAACTCAAAACATGCTTCCTAGGCTTAAGTTACTTGGCACGCGTATACATTGAGAGATTGTTCTCGGCTCAAGGTTAGGTAAGAGCTCTTGGATGACCTTGGCCTTTGCCTTTGCCTTAGCCTTAACCTTCACCTTAGCCTTAGCCTTAGCCTTAGCGCCTTAGCGCCTTAGAGCCTTAGCCGACCTTAGTAGCGATAGGTGCCACGCTGATCGTAGTGCTGCATGTCGACATCGTCATAGTCGTCAAAGCCATGCGCATCTGGCGGAGGGGCCGGCTGGCGCTGGTGCTGGAGATGATGCTGAGGAGGAGGAGGAGGAGGATGGTGCTGCTGCGATGACGTCACGCCATACTGGCCGTCATCCATCGGCGATGCATAGCCACGACCGGCCATGTCATTCATCATGGGCGCCGCCTGTTGTTGTTGTCCTTGCTGCTGCTGAAGGAGCTTTCATTAAAAAAAAATTAATTAATTTTTATTAAATGTAAAAGTTTTTTTTCACATTTTTTATAGAGAGTGGTTTTTTTTTCAAAGCAAAAAAAGATTAGTTAAATAATTCTTTTGAAAAAAGATATATATAAATATATAAAATAATGAAATAGGATATTGAGACAAATTATGAAATCGCACCTGCATGATGACATGTCTCGGCGGTTGCATGTTGGGCGCGAGGTAGCCGGCGGGACCGTTGGCGAGAGACCCGACGGGTATCGGGTGCTGCTGTTGTTGTTGCTGCTGCTGCTGTTGCATCATCATTGGATGCGACATTTGCTGATGCATCATCATGGGAGAGGGAGGCGCCATGCCGACGAGCGACGCGTTCGACGCCTGCGCATTCATGCCACCGCCGCCTTGGAGTGTCTGTGTGTGGGAAAGAAGGATTGATTAGAGAAACTGCTCAAATCTACAGTAATCAACTTTGCTGACGTTGCCCCTCAAAATCTTCAGGCGGCTTCCGGAAAAAGAGAGAGAGAGAGAGAGAGAGAGAGTGATAGAGATAGAGAGAGAGAAAGACAGAGGGAAAGCGAGAGCGAGAGAAAAAGTGACAAAACGAAAGAAGGGTAAGAGGGCGAGAGACAGCGAGAGAGCGAGAGAGAGTGAGAGATAAAGAGAGAACCTGCAGCATCTGCGCCGTGCTGTAGTGTGCGGCGGCGCGCGTGTCCGCCGGATTGCGCTTGATGCGCGGCGGACTCTTGACGGGCGGATGAGTGGCACGCCAGTATGACTCCATGTAGTCGGCGAGGTGCTCGCACGCGTCCTCCAGCTGGTTCTCATCCAGAAGGACGTCGAAGGATTCCTGGAGAGCGAGAGAGAGAGAGAGAGAGAGAGAGAGAGAGAGAGAGAAAGGGAGAGGGAGAGAGGGAAAGAGAGAGAGAGAGAGAAAGGGAGAGGAGAGAGAGGGAGAGGAGAGAGAGGGAGAGGAGAGAGAGGGAGAGGAGAGAGAGGCTGAGGAGAGGGAATAGATGAGTGTGCAAGAAGATAGGAAATAGAGATTGGTGAGGAAGAGAAAATGAGTAAAGAAAGAGAGAGAGGGAGCGAAAGAAAAGAGAGCGAGAGGCATATGACGAGAGAGAAAGAGAGAAAAGAAAGCAGAAAATGGAGAGTTTAGATATATAAATACATACATAATTTACGCAGGGACAAATAATATTATGCCTATAAGAGATGATTTACTACTACTGCACATTAACAAGACTATGAAAATTCTCGATTCGAGAATGAATAACTCTTCCTGAAAGAACAGACCTATGTAGCTGTTTCTTATCGCTCTCAGTCTCGACCTATATCTACTGCCTTTCGATCTCCTCTCCGATTAGCTCTGCGCCCTAACAGAATCCTTCCGCTCTGTCTAATCGCGATACGTTCCACTTTCACTGCTCCTTGCCATTGTACTGCCATAAGAGCACAACCATTGATGCTATATTTCGACTTAATTTTTACATAAAGCAAAAGCGTATAATTATGCAGTGGGTCACGACGATCCATGGTGGGGTAGATGGATAAATGCGATTATAAAAAAGTATTGTCATTAGGCTCGATTGTATTTTTTTTTATTTTCTTATTTCTTTCTTCAGAAAATATGCATTTAAAGCGAACAGTGTCAGGGGGTGGTTTTTACACTTTCTTTTTTAAATCACCATCGGCTGAGTGATCAGTGATCTTCTCTCAATTACATCATCTTCCACTAGTTGGGGCTACGATGGCCCATCTTTTGCCAGCGTTCTCGTACGCCTCTCCGCCGCCGAGCTTGACGAGCATGCAGAATCCTTTGGCGTCAAAGACGCAGAGTTGCGTGCCCTCGGGGCCGCCTGCCTCAAGCACGCGCACAAGCTGGCGGCGTCGCAGTTGTCCTTGCCCGCCTGCGCGTCGTAGCAAGTGTCGTGCGCGCTGTAGCAAGCGAGAAAAAACGATTTATTTTTGCGATGTTTTTTTGTTGTTTGGGGCCCAGCGAGAACAACGTATTAGCCCGATTTGTCTGTAACCAACAATTAGAAAAGCATACTACTCGATACTGATTAAAGGAGCCGGGGCCGTCCAGGAGGGGCTGCTGTTGCCGGGGTGTAAGTGTCAAGTTGGGGGTGCTGGGGGCTACATCGGGTCATGAATATCCTCCCTCCCAATCCTCTCCCGCCTCGCCCTACGGCTGGAGTAGATTTCTTTTTTTTTTTGGTTCGAGAAACTTTTCTTCTCTCTCTTTTTTTCAGATCAAGCAAGCTAGGAGGCGTGGACGAAAAAGAAGAAGAATTTAGATATTTGAACAATCTCGAATGGACGATATGACTCAAGGCGCAGTTTAAAGCAAGTGTGTCTTTTTTACTTTTTCTTTTTTTGCCAGCCCAATCCAGCCCGTTGCACGCATTTACACGATATGTACAGTATGACTCAGAAAATAAAAATATGCACCTTTGTAAGTGGCGCGACTTGAAATGCCTGATGTTATGAGGCCCATCAAAGGAAGGCATCACACGTAATAATTGATTGGGGTATGCCAACACGTGTATGTTCTCCTCGGCATGTATAAAAGGTACGCGCTCCTTCAGAAGAACACATGAGAACGGATTTCTTTCTGGATTTCTGTACGATTTTGCATCGCGTTCTTTTATCAATTTTTTCTGCTAATATTTTAATTTTTATTCGTAAGTTCAATTAAAATTGTCTAAAGTGGAAAGGGGAGCGAATTTCAATTTTTTGTCCATAGCGCTTAAAAGTCTACGACTGTTTCGTATCGGCGTCCCTGATTTTTGCGCCCAGACTACGGTATCTCTGGGCAGCCCAATTCAACACGTCGTAAATGAGGAGCCCGCTTTGAAAGCGCCGATGCATCTCTTGGCTGCCGCTACCGTCGCGCTTCTTGCCGCCTCGCAAGCCGCCGCTTTCGAGTGCGGCGCCAATCGCTTCCACATCGCCGACTTCAACATCGGGCGCGATTGCCCCTCGCGTCTGTCGCAGTTCAGCAACTGCTGCCGGTTAGGAGCGGCGGCGGCCGATAGTAAGTGTCTAGAAGTGCCTTATCAGGGCAAAGGAGTGTTTGTGTGTTATTCGAATTGGGCAAAAAGCCCAAAATAAGGAAACCAAGGGATAGGCAAGCGGTTACATATAAGACAGTGTCAATTAAAAATTTTGGTTTTTTCCGACAATTTTCGGATAACCCATTATTTTTGGCGAGGAATTATTTTAATTAGTATATTCCACAGTTTGCCATTTCTGATGATAAAAAAATTGCCAACATGCTAACTTGACAATTATTCCGTTCGTCAGAAATGGCAAACTGTGGAATATTCTAATTCAATAATGGCTTATTCGAAAATTGGTGAAAAAAAACGAAATTTTTTAACTGACACTGTTATATGTATGGATGTTGTGAAATATGTATGTATGTACACATATGTACACACAACTACAGAAGTGATCCTGTAAAGTATGAAACGACAACACCGTTTTATTTTCTATCGATTTTCAAGCGATCACGACTGGTGCAGCGACTGGACGCAGATGGGCAAGTCCACATGCGACTGGAGCTTCTGCATTTGCATGAAGCAAGCGGGCGCCGTGTCGCCAGCATGCGGCCAGTACGCGCAGCGCTATTGCGCGGCCGCCAAGCAATACAACGGCGGAAAGTGGGGATAATGGAAGCGGCGAAGACATTCAGCCCCGATGGTCACAAAAGCATGTGTGTGTGTGTCACTTAATCCATCCCAAGAAAAACACAACGTCAAGCCTATCCCCTGCGACATTAAGTTGAAATGAAAGCACATAAAGCCACTTGTAGATAAAAAAAGAAACTTTTTTTATCTACAATGACAAGAGGCCGTGAAGACGGGACGCTTAGCGATTATAATTTAAAAAAAATCTGTTAGTGATACTAAAATTCAGTGGAGAAAGATATTCTAAGGCCAGCCGAAAAAAGATACCAGGCCAAGAAAGAGGGCAGCAGCAAGCGAAGAGCCAAGGATTGGAGACTGAGTAGTAATGCACCGAAAACACCATGACAATTGAATTGCACGTGACTAAGTAAGCAAATGAGGGAATAGGCAGGAAGGAAGAGAGGGAGAAACAGAGAGAAAAATTCTGCTATAGAAAGAAATGTAACTAATTGTAAGAGGTAACATCGAGACAGGTACACATATCATTGGAGGCACACCATTACAGCAAGGCAGAGAGAGAGAGAAAACTGATAAAGAGAGCAATATGAACGAGAGAAAGGGAGAGATCGAGAGAGAAAGGGAGAGAGAGAGAGAGAGAAAGAATGGAGAGACAGTAAGAGAGAACGAGAGAGAGAGAGAGAGATGGAAAGAATGAGAGCGAGCGAGAGAGAGAGAGAGCGAGAGAGAAAGGGTACGATGCATACATAGATACCATCTGAGAGAGCATGGAAAATTGAAAATGTAATATTCAGATATGAATGAAAACGGAATAAAAATAGCTTCTGAACAAGAAGTTGCATTTTTTAAACAAATATTTGCAGAATGTCGAAAGGACATTGATATGACTCATGGCTCGTCTCAAAGCAAGTGCCCGATTACACGTTGTATCAGCCCATTTCAACCCCTTCCTTTTCACACCCATACAAACACGTATACAGTATGATTCAGAGAGAAGCTCTACCTTTGTACGTGAAGCGGCTGAAATAGCATGACACTACGCATGAGGCCCATCAAATATGGAAGGCAAGCACGTATTATTGGGGAGCAAGTGTAACTTCTCGCATGTATAAAAGCCTCCAAATGCTCCTCAAGACGTAGACATCCAATTTAAAACGTAGAGCACTCGATGGGGCTTTGATCTGCGCCTCCCGTTCTGTCTTCTTCATGATTACTGTAGCTTTGAGCTGACCACTTTTAATTCGCTCTTGTTTAATTTCCTCAATCAGAGATGCATCAGTTGACTGCCGCCTTCATCGCGCTTCTCGCCGCCACGCAAGCCGCCGCCTTCTCGTGCGGCGCGAATCGCTTCCAGAACTACTTCGCGCAGTACTTGGTCACGCGCGACTGCCCCTCGCTTCTGTCATCATTCGACAGCTACTGCCGGTCAGATATGGAAGGAGGACGAAGAATGAGCGCCGAAAAAAAACAGCGAAGAAATTTGACCAAGAAACCGGCAGCTAGAATGGTTTCACGAAATGTCCTGAAAGAACCTAATTAGGAAGGAGTAGTGCTTCTAGATGGGCGCACAAAAAATTACGGGGCATTTTTTCCTTCTCCTTCAGTATACACGACTTGTGAGACCCAACAAAAAGAAATAAAAAAAACCGAGCTTAATTGCACATGAAGTGTCTAAACTGCTTAATCGGGAAGGATTGTTTGTGCTTCAAATTGGGCATGAATTGGGCAAAAAAAAAAAATATATATATATATGTATAAATATTACAGCATGCACGACTCGTGCTACGACGCGCAGTCGGGCAAGGCCAACTGCGACGCGCGCTTCTGCGGGTGCCTGAGCCACGTGGTCGCAGGCACGACGCCGGAATGCGGCAATTTCGCCAATGGCTTCTGCGTTGCCGTCAGGAAGTTCGGCCAAGGAGCGTACGACGACGCGGGCAAGAACCGTGGCTAATGGAATCAATGTCTTTCCCAGTTTCATACCATTTCACCCACACTCCCGTTCGCTTTAAATGCATACTTATAAAGAAAAAAAAACTCAAATCTAGCCTAATGATAATACTAACAATCAATTGTTCACTACACCTTCTCCGCCAACGATTCGCCACCGATATCCCAAAAAAAAAATAATGCGCGTTCGCTTATTGAAAAATATGCTGAAATAAAGCACAGAAAAGTCATTTGTCGCTCTTATTGCAATACAATAAAGAAGTGAAAGTGGGACGATCTGTGACGATTACAAAAATTCCATTACTAATACTAAAATGCAGACAGATATCGTAGACTACGAGAAATACAGGAGCAGATAGAGGAGATAGAGAGAGAGAGAGAAAGCTAGTAAAATTAGAAAAAGTAGAGGATATTAGAGAGAGAAAGGCAGAGAAAAACATTTACGAGAGAGCCAAGAAATATGAGATAGAATGTACAGTAGAAAACGGAAAATTGAGATACTACATGTATGCTGATACTTATGTACGTACATACATATATGAGAGAAAAAGGAAGCAAATTGCTGGACATTTGAAGGAAACGCTTGTATCTGCCCTTAAAAAGGTGCACCTAAAACGTATTCCGATGTGTGGACGAAAAAAGAAGAGGAATTTACATAAAATTTACATATGATTAAACAATGTCGAAAGGACGACTCAAGACGCGCGTTTCAAAGCAAGTGCGTCTTTACTTTGTTTTTCTACAAAAGTCCACTCCATCCCTCCTCTCTCTCTCTCTCTCTCTTTCTCGTTACACGCACATACATACACGAATAAAGAGTATGACTCAGAGAAGCTCTCTACCGTTGTACGTGGGCCGGATTGAAGCGCCTGATGTTATACGTCCCATCAAAGGAACGCAGCACACGTAATACTTGGAGCAATAACACGTGTAATTTCTTCTCGGCAAGTATAAAAGAGCTACATGCTCCTTGAGATTCTGGACCGTTTTCTATCTCGTTCTTTTATATATATATATTTTTTTCTGCAAATATTTTAATCTCATTCTTGATACCCCAGAGAATCGTCCCCCGAAATTGGCAGCAGAAAAGGAATAGGGAGCTAAATGAGTAAAATGTAAAAGGGCTGTTCGTGGTGGCGCTTATTCAAAAGTCTGCTTATTACTGAACCTCAATGAGGTTACTACGGTAGCTCTGGGCAGCTGCTAAATTTTTACACCTCATAAAAAAGAATGACGCGCTGGTTCAGAGATGCTGCGACTGTTGGCTGTCGAAGTCGCGTTTGTCGTCGCGTCGCAAGCCGCCGCTTCGCCAGCTGCCACCACCGTCTTTTCGTGCGGCACAGATCGTTTCGCGCACCACATCGATGGTCGCTCCATCTTGCGCGAATGCTCCGCGCGCATGTTAGAGCGGCGGCGTTTGTGAGATATGGAGAGCGGCGGGAAAATGATGACCACCAAAAAAGAGAGAAATAGTATGAAGTCAAAGAGCCGCAATCATCTAGCATTAATAGAGGTCGTCTTTATTCTTGTTAGTTGCAAAAAGTCTTACGCTTCTAATCGGGATCTCACAATAACAAAAATAAAAAATAAAGAAAAGAAAGAAATCGATCGTCTAAAAATCATTTTAGTCAGTCAAAATTTCTTGCAGCAATTACGACCGCTGCTACGACTGGCATTAGAGAGAAAGAGACAGAGTGAGAAAGAGAGAGAAAGAGAGAGAGAGAGAGAGAGAGAGAGAGCGAGAAAGAACGAGAAAGAGAGAGAGAGATAAAGAGAGAGACTGACAGGCGGACACTGTGCGAGCTTCTCGGCAGCCACCATCTGGACATTCATGTTGCGAGACTGCGACTTGCCTCGTGACTTGATCAGCCGTTGCAGCACCTATACACGGGAGTAAAATGGAATGAGAAGAGAGCAAGATACATTTTTTAATTAATAAATATAAATAAATAAATAAATAAGTAAATAAATAAATAAATAAATAATATTTACCAGAAACGAACAAAGAGTCAACGAACTTTAAATAATCTAGTCAAAATATTAACTTGAAGTGAATCAAGTACCGGGAACAAAATTTAATTCACTAAGTTATGTAATAGGCTATCAGCATGTATGTACATATAACATCATATATATACTTGATTATAATTATGCTAATTATTTGCTATAAATAATATACTAATTTTTTTTTTCTTTTTGCAAAGTAATCTTAAAAGTTGTATAACAAATAAAAATAAAATAAAAATGTCTGATCAGATATTCTATATTTACCTTGGGTGAGCTGATCTTGATGTAGACATTGATGGGCGCGAGTGAGGTCTTCGCCAGCTGCGACGGATGATTGATGGTGTCGCAGTCGAGAACAACGAGCTGCATCGAGCGAGACAGCTCGAAGATGCGCTCGATCTCGGTCTGGATCTCGGCTGGAAGTGTGGATACGGTAGGAATGGGCTCGGAGGTCTCGGCGGGAAAGAAGAGCATGGGATACGGTATAGGATTTGAATCGGTGTCGGGTCTCAAGTGGAAAAGAACAAATACTACGAGAATGATCTATTTATATGTATGTATTTACGGATTAAGAAAAGAGAGCATCATAGCAGCCTTCTATTTATGAATGGGTAACAGAAGAAAGATACATTTATGAATCTAGGAAATATAAAAAAGGGGAAAAAGATAGAAAATAAAATTAAAATAAAAGACGTGAAAATAAAAACATATGAAAAATAAAAATAATAATAGTTAATGTTATTACAAAAAGTGCCAAACCGAGACTATTGCTCGTTCGCGAGCTTCCACGCTCAATATAAGCACGCTTCGATGGATTGTTGAGGAGTGATCGCTTCGCGAGCGAAATGTCCGCAGTCACGCGAGTAATGATAATTCTGGAATTTAAAAAAAGAATTTTGAAAAATTAAAAAAAGGCTTTTTCTTCCTAAAATGAATGCAAGGATACAAGTAAATAATGATTTTTTTAACAAACAAAAATAAGAAAATGATGTTAAATAAACTTTTGTATTATTTTGGGAAGCCAAGTTGTTGAAGGTAAAAGCAAAAAAAATAAAAATAAAGTAAAAGGTGAAACGAACCGGCCCTCGAAGCGGTGCTTGAGGTAGTCGAAGACGGCCTTTTGCATCATGTCCGTCACTTCGTAGCCTTTAAAACAGTAGCCTCCTATATCCGGCGTGTTAACCAATTAGAATGTTTTGTGAAATCAAAGAGATTGTAAATGAGATGTGACAGTTTTATTCGTAATATTATTCTTTGAAAAAGGCAACACAAAAGATGAATCTTGACGACTAACTTAAATGTACCTTTTAAAGAAGGTCCGACGAGAACGACTGGCCGCATTGAAGGGACGACATCGTACGGAGGAATGTTTTCTTGCTGGAAAAGTTACAATCTCGGAATGCAAAAAAAAAGAAAAAAAATTAATATAAAAAGTTGCACATTGATAGAAAAAAGCATCAGGAATATAATTATAGATTTCCCTCTATAAGTTTGAGTAATAAGAATATTGCTTAAAAAATAATTTGCACATTGATAATTAAAGCATTACGAATATAAGCTTAAAATTTGCAAAATAAATTAGAGTTGAAATTTTATTAACAATATTAATATTTTGCCAATGTTGCGAAAGGTGGAATGCCTTGCCTTCTTGAAGATGAGTTTCTTCTTCTCCTTGGTCGGCGGCGTCGTGACGACATTTGTCAGCTTCTTGTGCTCGTCATCTAGTGAATGGAAGGCAAAATTTTATTTCTAGTCAACAAATGAACACTTAAATATTATTATGTTGTTTTCTAATCACTTAAATATTGTGTTTTATCGGAATGTAAAAAATAATTAAACCACACATATTTTGGGAGAAAATAATTGTTAAAAATAAAAATAATTATTAAAAATTAGGATTAATTAATTAATTAATTAATTAATTAATAAACCTGGCGTCGGTGGCGAGCTGCCGCGCGAATTGCTGCGCGGCATCATGGCATCGAGATTGCCGAGATTGGACGAAGATGCGGATTGCTTGCTTGAAACAATTATTTTTTTTAATAAGAAAATCTATTCTTCTTTTGTGATTTATATATTTTTTGCTTTATAAATTTATTCATTAGAAAGACAACTTTCTTAGATTAAATTGTTTATCTTAAAATTAAAATTCAATATATTTACAATTTGACGCCATGCTTGGCGCTCTGCTGCCGCAGACTCTCGAGCTTGAGCGGCGACGGAATGAAGCCGAGGTCGTGGCCTTCGCGCACCAGCCGGCCGATCCACCAGTCATTGTTGTACTTCTGAGGAAACAAGGGAGAGAGAGTGGGAGAGATAGATTAAGAAAGAAATCGAGTGAAATTAAGAGTGTGACAGAAAAAGAGAAGATGAGTGAGAGATTGAGAGAGAGAAAGAAAGAGCGAGATGAAGAGAAAGAAAGAGAATTAGAGAGATAAAGATAGAGAAAAAGAGAGAGAGAAAATGAAAGAGAAAGATAGAGACCGACCTCTTTGATGTGCAGAAAGTCCTTGACCTTGAATGAGACGGCGCATCCGTGCACGGGCGAGTCATCATCCACGCAGCCGTCGTACTCGACATTCGTGCAGACGGCGAAGGCGACCGCTTTGTACTGTAATTAAGTACTAATTAAGTAGTAATAAAGTAGTAATTAAGTAGTAATAAAGTAGTAATTAAGTAGTAATTAAGTAGTAATAAAGTAGTAATAAAGTAGTAATTAAGTAGTAATTAAGTACTCATTAAGTAGTAATTAATTAGTAATTAATTAATTAATTACTAGTTAATTACAGATGCTCAATGAAGAAAAGCGTCATATTAAATTCGTTTTGTTGGACTTTTAATTATACATGTAACCCGTCGGATGGAGCCATCGAACCTCCTGCTGGATCCTGTTTAGTCTTATATGCAATATATTTAGGCATGTGAGAAAGGCCCCGTGCCCCGGGATCCCATAAATTAATCCCCCTTACCTAATACCTTTCTCTATTGTGCGAGGAAAGAAGGTGGGCTTACAAGGATAACAGGCATTCGCTGGGCAATGCAGGATGATACGATAATTCTCTCTTCCCCCCCTCTTCTCTTTCTCTCAATCTCTTCTCTCTCGCTCTCTTTCTCTCTCCCCTCGTTTCTCTCTCTCCCTCTTTTATCTCTCGCTTTCTTTCATTCGTTCTCACATCCTCCTTCGCTTTCCCACATCTTATTCCCTTTGTATCTTTATCCAGAATTTTCACTAACGAATTCCGCTTAGATCCATGCATAATTCACACTCTAACAAGCGGGCAAAAAAAAAGTTTTTTTTTTCGCTTATATTCCCTGCTCCATGAATGATTAGGAAATCATAAATCAAGATAGCAAATATTGTTGCTCCATGAAAATTATTCTAAAGCGCTCTGAAGTCAATAAAATAAATTCACAAAAAAACCTCTATGTATGTATATCATTTGACATTAACAACACATTATTACTATGCGCCAGGAAGGTTCAACCATGGTGCACATTTGTGATCTGCCTCTGCCAACTATTCCATTAGAAAGGAAGCATTACTGCCGCCGTCATTTTTATACGTATTTGCACGAGAAGAAAATAAATTTTGGATTTCGCGCCATTTTTAGCGTTTGAATTTCCCGCCAATTTAAACAATACTTTAATCTCCACCGTACCCGTGCACGATCGAGTTGCAGTTGTGCCTGCTGCTCGGCGTCTCTGCGGATCGCCTCTCTATTTCCTTCTTCGAGGTCAAAGTCAGCGTCGTGATGCGAGAAGTTGGAGTCGGCACTCGGCTGAAGAAAGAATGAATGTATTTATAGTGTAGTCTATTTATAGTGTCGACTATCAAAGTGGATACTGCAAGAAAGTGAAGAAATATTCAGATGATGAGTTTAAATAAATTAATTAATAAGCAAGGAATTAAATAACACATAAAAATTTAGTACCATTGTTACAGTTATTAAGAAGTGTGAATCAATGTGAATTTTTGTACATTTCTTGTTAGAAAATGTAAGAAAATGTGCATAGATGATTCAATATAGATTAGAACAGGCGCATTTTTGAGCTCATGTGAATGTATGTAGATCTCATTTTAAACTTTATTTTTTTTACAATCGTACTTATAGCAACCGATGAGATGCAAAAAAAAGCAACAGAAAAAAAATATATATATATGATGCCAGGAAGCATAAATCACATATTAAAGGAGGGCGGTCACCGAAAAGTCATTGACGATAAATGAACCATCTTAGTTATTTTCGAATAGTCTGGGGCATGCAGAAAAAGAATATCTATATGAAAATGTACAAGAAAGTTCCAAATTCAAGTATAATGAACTTTAAAATGCAAATTTTGAATGAATTTGTGATTGGTGTGCCAGGGAAAAAGCAGAACCCATCGGTAGAATCCCAACTTCACGGCCACGTACCCATCGCGGGATAATAAAATTACAAGAATTTGAAGAAATTGTTATGGTGAATGCTTTATCACCTTTTGGTTCGTTTGTTTTAGAAAATGTTTTTATAAATTCTTTTAACGCAAACATTATCAAATAGGTATAACAGCAATAACATCCCGCTTCAAAAAACACACGCACATTCCTAGTCTACCGTACATTTTTGAGTAATTAAACGGACTTCCGTTCGAGGTATTTGTACGTTTGAACGCACATTACTGTATTTTCGGTGATCGCCCTTCTTTAAGAACAATAAATGAAAGAAGAAAAAAGTAAATATAAAAAAAATTGAAAGTTCAATACGAACCCTGCGACGGAAGGTCATGGCTGGCTTTCTGCTCGCGCTCTAGCCGCCAGGTGTCACAATGAGAGACAAATGACGAGGGCGATGGAGGCTTTTTGTTTTCGCTGCTTCTCTGGCCTCTCTCCCTCTCTCTGCTCCCTTGTTCTGCTTAGCAGCCTTTTTCGGGTTCCGTCAGACGTAATAAGCGCCGAGGAGAGGGCGGGTCGCTCCAGAGAGAGAGGTAAGAGGTTCTCTCTCTCTCTCTCTTCTCTCTCTCTCTCTCTCTCTCTCTCTCTCTCTCTCTCTTGTTCTCTTCCTTGCCAAGCGAGGGAGAGAGCGTCCACCAAATGTCGAGATCAATCTGTCCGAGGCAGGCCTGGGCCACCAATTCCAGTCGGCTTTCTCCCTGGAAAGCCCCTCAGGCAAACGAGCGAGCGGCACACAATGAGCGGAGCCGAAGGCTAAAAAGTAGAATGAATTTTGAATTTTAAATTTTGGCGCCAAATGTTGCTATATAGACGAGTATCTATTCAAATATTTCAAATACATAAATATGTATGTATATGCATATTTATATACATCAACAAGCGCGGAAACGGCGATTTCATTGAGTAATATACATATGTATGTACATATATGTGTGTATTTAAATATGTACGTGTTTCTAATGGTAAGGCAGCAATAAAGAAACGTTTAATATTAGCAGCAATTTATTATTAAGAAGGGTTGGGTTGGGGCTTCTAATAAGCAGAAAAAAAAAAGAACTTTTTGGAGATAACCTATTTTTTTCAGCAGCAATCACAAAAATCGTAGTTGATGCATCAAAGATGAACAACAAATTTCACGCAAAGTTCTCGTAGTAGTAGCTGTTGAGAATGCTGCTTCACACGCGCGCGGCAACTTCCTTTTTAGGAAGAAGAGAAGAAGAGGGTAGATTGCCAGTGAAGCCTGGGCAGCCGAGTGGCTGTCTACTCTATCTCTCTCTCTCTCTCTCTCTCTCTCTCTCTCTCTTTCTATTCCTCGTTCCCTCTCTTTCACTCTCTCTCTTTCTATTCCTCGTTCCCTCTCTTTCTTTCTCTCTTTCTATTCCTCGTTCCCTCGCTCTCTCTCTCTCTCTCTTTCTATTCCTCGTTCTCTCTCTCTCTCTCTCTCTCTCTCTTTCTATTCCTCGTTCCCTCTCTTTCTCTCACTCTCTCTCTCTCTCTCTGCCTCTCTCTCTCAACCTCTTTTGGCAATTCTATTTACCGCGGAAGTGTCGGACGGAGCGGAGAGTGCGGGGGAGTTGGTTCTCGACAAAAAAAAGGAGTGGAAAGTAGTTCTCTCGACGAGAGAGAGAGAGAGAGAGAGATGAAGAGAGAGAGAGAGAGAGTTAGAGATAGAGAGATCGAGAGAGGGAGGGGAAAAGAGGGGAGAAACGGAGAGAGAAAGATAACAGAGAAAAAAGAAAATAGCATGTGTCCGAACGAATGCGCGACATAATAAGGGAAGAAAATTTAATATGTAACGGAAAAAAGGTGCGGCATGCAAGTATGCATGTGAGAGATGGAGAGAGAAAGAAAGGGGAGAGAGAGCGAGAGAGTTAGAGAAAGTAAAGAGAACCGAGACAGACAGAGAAGAGAGAGAAGTGAAAGAAAAAAAGCATCGCAACGAGTATGGAGATTCGCAAACGGGGGATGGGGCGGGCCGGCGTTGGCATTTCGTATGTGTCTTCTTCGCCTGAGGGTGAAAAGCGCAGAAGAGGCAGCCGCGGCTTCCCGCTCGTGGCCAGAAAGATAGAGGGAGAGAGATAGAGAGATAGCAAGAGAGGGGGGGGGGGGTTAGAGAGTGAAAGGGAAAGAGAGAGAGATAGAGAGAGAGAGAGAAAGAGAGAGAGAGAGAGAGCAGGAGTGAGAGGGGAAAGCCTCCGCTGTGGCAGACGAGACATCGAGGAGAGCAGGCAAAAGCAGCGACCGCGACGCATACGTAACGCGTGACTCTCTCCCTTCCGTCGCTCTTTTTGACGGCCAAGGATAAGCTCAGGATCTCGAGCTCTTAATATCTCTCTCTCTCTCTCTCTCTCTCTCTCTCTCTCTCTCTCTTGCTCACTCTCTCTCTCGCTCTCTCTCTTTTTCGCTCTCTCTACCACTATTTCCTTCTCTGTTGTTCTACCAGACTGGAACTTTCACTCTTCCTTTCTCTCTCTCTCTTCCCCCCCGCCTATCAGTACCTTTCTATCTTTCCCTCTTTCGTCTCTCCCCCCTCTCTCTTTCTCTTCTTTCTTCTTTCTCTTCTCTCGCTCTCTCTTTCTCTCGCTCTATCTCTCTCTCGTGCTCTCTCTCGTTATCTGTCTCTCTAAGTGCTCCCTCGAGAGGCGGTGAGATGCAGAAGAGAGAGAGAGAGAGAGAGAGAGAGAGAGAGAGAAGCTGCCATCCAGAGCATACACACATACACATACACACAGACCGCTCACACGGTGTCTCTGCTTCTCACGTCCTCTCAGCCTTCAATACTATTTCCGTTCCCTCTCTCTATCTCTTTCTCTCTCTCTCTCTCTCTCTCTCTCTCTCTCTTGTGGCTATTGTCTCTATTCCACTCATCAATTCTCATTTGTTCTCACCTTGTCCCATCTCTTGCCTCGCTTTCTACTCATCTCTCTCTCTCTCTCTCTCTCTCTCTCTCTCTCTTTCACACACACACTCTCTCTCTCTCTCTCTCTCTCTCTCTCTCTCTCTCTCTCTCTTTCTTTCTCACTATTCTTCCCTCTCTATATAATCGCTGCCTATCTTCAATTCCCATTCTCTCTGTTCCCTCAGCTTCTCCTCTTCCCGTTCCATTCTTCTTTCTGTCCGAATATCCTCCTTGACATCATCATATCATCTATGTATGTTATCATAATATCGAATTTTCTACCTTAATTTTTGATTTGCCAGTTCTTTCTTCTTTCCTTCCTTTGTAAGGAGTTAGCTTCTTAAATTTCTATTATTACATACTATATTATCCTTTGCTGTCACCAAGAATTGCCTTAATAAAGCAGACATGAGAAGCAACAAAATGTTGCTGCAGCGTCCGAGTATCTCGGTTGAAATATAAAACTCGTATGATTGTAATGAATAAGTAATAAAGAATTCTATAAGATTCAGTATTATCTCTAGCTAACCCGGGCCGGGTAAGCCAAAGATTGAGCAAGGACCCGGTTTTGGTGGTGTCGGAGACATCCCTGGTTTCAGTACATTGTAGCTCGTTTGGTTGTTTTTGTCCTTAGAGAACTTAGAGAACAATGCATGGCCAAATGTCAGACTTGCACACAAGAAGTCTGGCATTTTTGGGCAAGAATGAAGTGTGAACTGTAGAAACAACGGGGACGTCTAGAGACCGGGTCAGTAAGGAGAATGTGAAAGAGGCGGTGAGAGATAAGAGGAAGACAAAAAAATAGAGAAAGAGAGAGAGAGAGAGAGAAACTGAAGAGAGAGAGAGAGAGAGAATCTGAGTAATGAACGAAAAGACAATTTTAATAATTAGCAGGTCACACATTACGATGTCTAAGACCAAGTATTTGCTTCTACACAAAAAAGAATGCCCTTAAACATAGAATGTCTGGAAAAAAGAAAAAAAGAATGAAAGAGTGAGGTAGAGAGAGAGAGGAAGAGACAGAGAAAGAGAAAAGAGAGTGAGAAGTGAGAAGGATAGAGAGAGAAAACTAATGAAGCAGAAAGAAAGTCTATGGCTTGAGTCACAACAAAGCAGAAACCACCGGAACCGACTGATACATCGACAAAAGTGTGAGCACTTAGAATTTTTGCAAATCGGTTAGTATTGAAAACGTACTTCTTCTTCAACTGTTGTCTGTTCCATCTTTTTCGACTTGTAACTATGGATACCTATATTGTTAAAAAAAAATATATATATATATATATAAACACACTTCCTTATTAGCTTTATTTGGTTATAATTGTATTATTTCTCCATTCAGCGCAGTTCCACTGTGAGATGGTGCCGAGAGTCGTCAGAGGCGTTCTCACATTACTACTGGCATGGCTCTGTCAGTTCGAGAACGAGAGCTGCATCACATGATTCACATGATGTCTGTGAACATGTATTAATTATTCTTACTACAAATCAGTTTTCTTTTCCTTGCTTCTCTTAATGGCTCTGATTGTAGGGCCAGCCGTTATTAGAGCACAGGACTGGTCGGCAAGTAAGTTTTGTGTTTTCAAGCATATGTATTTCAAATCTGAAAGTTGCTCTAGACAATTACTCTCCACAATTCCAAATTACTCTTCTTAGCAATTGCTTAGAGAAGAAGGAGTATTGAAATAATGATCCCTAAATATCATCCTATCCTGGGGCCTTCCTTCATTTACATACTTTTATATCTTTTAGTGCAAGTTGAGTGCACGGTGCTGAGCTGCCGGCATATCAACTCGAATTCGTTGGTTAATAGCATTCTGAATTTTGCAAAACTCGAAAAGTGTTTCAAAAGTTCAAACACTGTTCGCATGCGTTATGTAAATTTGTATTTTGAACACTAACTTTAATTTTAAAGAAAAAGGCGAGAAAAGACCTTTTTTGGCTCGTTGCCAAAAAGTCGGTGCTCTTGAGGTGTGTCGAGAGTTCCCGAGTTGGCAGTGCACGGACGTCGTGATCACAAAGGATGACTCATCAGAGTGCGTCATTGGCTGTGACTCCGGTTACGACCTTGTTGTAAGTGAAAAAAATATTTTCCTTTCTAATCATTGATAGTTCACGGAAGTACATACATACAGTACCGCCCAACACTTCTGGTACATATATTAATTATATTAATATAAATAATTTCAATTGATTTTTCAGCGCTCATGGCGCATTTCAACGTAGTTTTCTGTTCAAACTAGACTAATTCGATGCAGATAAATACGTTGCTAACATTAGTTTCTCAAAGAAAGTAGACGCAATGCGCCATGAGGAAGAATAGCATTGTCCCCTTCATGAAAGGATGATTTAGTGTAGTGCGAATAAGTTGGGGTCGCAATACTAAGGGCCCGGGTTCGATTCCCGGGCGAGCGAACTCTTTTGCCCGGCAATTAATAAATTTGTTTTGAATTTAAATTTTATTTAAACAGTTACATAAAACCTACATATATTCCCTTGACTCGCTTGTGTTGCGTTTTCGGCGTGGGCCACGCCTAAACAAAGTGCAAGCCGATGCACAGGCACTGAACCGAGCGTATTTCATCAGTTTTATGATTGCGAACATAAAAAAGCTCGTCGGTATCTGGCCTACAATAGCTCATTGGAAAGATAATTTTTTGCTCTAAAACTTAAGATAGAAAACCCATGATTATTTTCCATATAAGTGAATGGCGCCTCTCCAAAGCCTAGAGGCCGCTGAGAACATAAAAGTGAATATTTTCAAATTCTACTTTTGTTGCTTTATAAAGCAATATCTTGTCTATTTATGAAAAATTTTTCGCTAATATTACTGTATTGTGTGCGAAACAGCGAACGCGAATGTGTGACCATCTCTGCAAGTTTCATCGGACTCTCGAATTTTAAACCTCGCACAGCTCGCCAAAATGGCGATTTCAGACTCCCGGACCCATTCCAATCGTTTCGCCATTTTAAAAAGTACCTATAAAGAGCTTTTGAGCGAAATCTAATTTTGCCGGGTCCCCAGCCATTTTGATACTCTCGCAAATCGCGTCATATATGTACCAGAAATGATGGGCGGTACTGTATAAACTCAACCTGATTTCTTGGGTGGAAAGTCAATAGTTCCGCATGAGATTTAGATACTTTCTACATGTTCTCACTAAAAGAGATTTATAACTATAGAAAGATCGTACTTTCAAGAAGTTTATGGTTAGAACTGTATATTCCAGTGGCTCAACTACGCGGACGCCACCGACAACGTCATCTCTCCTCTGACATGCTCCGCCTCGTCAATGTCGTGGACGTGGACGACGACAGCGGACGGCGCCACGCACTCGGACGCCGTCGACACGTGGCAGCCAGAGATTGCGTGCAGGCCAGGTGTGTGCTTATTCATTCTATTCAAGGAGCACATGTTCATGCGAACAATTCAGCAGAGTAAAAAGATGTCTTTGCATTTAAAGGAGGTTTCCGGGGAATAATTAACCTAGGTTTTTTTTCTATATGAACATGTTCATCTTGGCGTAAAACATGTATCCAGAAAGTTTGAGCGATTTTTTTTCCATTACCTTCTGAGCAATAGTAACTTGAAACCTGGCGGGTAGAGAATTAGCTACTGTAGGTCTGTGCCGCCCTCCTACTTCACATATTCTCTCGACCGAGCGACAGGCAACTTTATGAGCGCGCGCATTCAAACTCGTTCTCTAGCGCAAGAATTATTCGCCGGATACTTCCTTTAAATAATCGTCATTTTTGGTGGTGTGATACTTTATTATTTAGTTTTTTGGTCGTAATTCAAAAAGCTTATTCCAGGATATTCACTACTAATTGCGGGAGAATATTTTTTTATTCAAAGAAGCATGAATTTTCGTAATGTACACATACATACATACATAAATGAAAGCAGCCGTTTTCTAATTTTTTATTACTTATTTAGCAGTTAAAGCAAAATCATTACACGAGCTTTCAAATTGCTGAGCGTAGGCGAAATGAAGATTTTGATGCGACAGCATTCATTTTGTTTTGGAGCAGAAGATAGAAAAAAGTGAAAGAAAATTTATAAAATTAATGTACATATGTATACATGTATATATATACATATATATATATATATATATATATACCGTATTTTCTCTATTAGTACCCCCGGGGGTTCTATTTTTCAATACCCTTGCGAGAGGGGGGTACTATTAGAGGGAGGGGTTCTACGGGAGGGAGGGGCACTATTTTTCAATGTGAGACACTAAAAGTTTGATAACAACATTTTCTTCTCAAAAAAGAAGAATCATAACTCGAATTCATTCTAAGCATCACTGGAATATCCATTTTTTTAACCACATATTTTCAATGAATTTGCAATCAGTTCATTGGAGAGAGCATCCCATGCCTCCAGGATCCATTCGAGGTACGTCTCAAGCTGAGATATTAGGCTGTTAGGGGGGGGGCACTATTGGAGGGGGGCGGGTTCTACTAGAGGGAGGGGTTCTATTTTTCAATGGTTTTATCAGAGGCTAGTACTATTAGAGGGGGGGGGGGGTTCTAATAAAGGGGGGGGGGGGTACTAATAGAGAAAATACGGTCTGTATATGTATATCATGAAAATTTTTCTCTTTCAGTTATCGGCTCTCACTCCGTGACTCCGTCAGGTGGTGATCGATCATTACCCTTTTTATATATGTACATGTATGAATAAATACATACATACGTAAAAAAAATGTATATACGTAAATACATTTTTTTTTTAATTTATTTTTCATTTCCTACTTACGGCCTGCTTTCTTATATAGTCACGTGCAGTAACGGCTGCTTTCTTCTCAACGCGGAGGTCGCCTGCGTGCTTACGGGCGAGTGCACGACGCAGGTTTATTTGTTAAAAAAATTGTTTGAAGACTTTAAATGTGAGTTTTGGCTATTACAAGGTGGCCAAAATAGTCGACAACGGTGATATATGCGAGGTTTCGTGCGAAGTCGGCACTCTGGAGGTATTTTTATTAGTTTATAATTGTTTTTTATTCACTAACTTGTGCCACAAAAGAAAGGTTCATTTTTCCACAATAAGACTAACTATAAGATAGATTCACTTGAGTTTTTTTTTCTTTTTTACAGTACCAAAAGATTTACTGCTTCACAGAGGTAGAACTGTTTTCTTAAGGGTATCGTGATTTTTTTTCTTTCAGTACCATAACCGTTTTCTCCTTTACAGTACTACAACTTCTACACGCTCGAATACGAAGAGTGGGCGACAAGTCTACAGTGTAGCTACATGCTCTACGACGGCCACTACTACTGGTTTTGGCAAGTTGCCAAAAGATCTTTCTTCTCTGTCATTCTAAATTCATTGTTCGTATTTGATGAAAATAAAATCTCAAATTAGTTCTCATGTTTTTATGACAGATATTGTAAGTGACAAAAATATTAATTGAAAACATTAAATTATAAAATTATATTCAAAAACTAAGGATATTTTAGGTCTTACTACGCCACTGACGGCACGTTCACGACGCCGTATCAATGGATGCGGGGACCGATTGTGTGCAGATTACGTACGGATCTCTCGCCTTCTCTCTATCTCTACCTCTCTCTCTCACTCTTCTCTTCTCTCACTCTCTTTTCCTCTCTCTCCCTCTCCTTTTCTCTCCCATCTCTTTGTCTCTATTTCAGCAAACACAACTACAACGACCACGACTTCGACCCAATCTACCACATCGCCAACGACTACAACAACTATTATATCAACAATGGACCTGACGACGACGTCCTCGCTGGCGGACACTTCTACCGTACCTTCCACAGACTCCTCTACAGTATCCTCGGACACGTCTACCGTTCCCGCTGCGACGTATCTCTCCACCGTAACCACAACATCACTTGTTGCTTCCACTTCTGACTCGGCCACGACAACTACGGCAGCGCCTGTAACGAAATCTCTGGACAGCGCGACAAGAACAACAGAACCAATTACGACGATCTCTACTTCAGAGATCTCATCAGGCACAACGGTATGTACCCTTGCTTACTTATTCACAATTTCGACAATTTCTTTTTGTAAATACACCACTCATTGTCGCAAGGTTAACCTGTCTCCTGTTTTTTTTTCGAATTTTTCATGTTCAACTCGCTTTATTTTAACCTGTTGATGGATTCGGTGGAGCACCACCGCCTTCTCTCTCTCTCTCTTTCTCTCCCTCTCTCTGTGCTTCTCTCATTCTCTTTCGTTCTCTCCCTCGTTCTCTCTCTCTCTGTCTCTCTCTCTCTCTCTCTCTCTCTCTTAACTTTCAGAGCACTGCCATCAGCAATGCCGCCATGACGACGACTGCAGATTCTCCATTGTGCGGCGGCTACATCACGAACAACTCGATGTCTCTCATTTCGCCTTTTTTCTTACATATCCTGTCTGATTGCGCGCTCTCTCTCTCTCTCTCTCTCTCTCTTTCTCTATCTCTCTCTTTCTCTCTTTCACTCTCTCTCTCTCTCTCTCACCCCTTCCAGTCAGTACTCCAGCAAGTGCGTCACCGTGGACTCTGCTGCCATCTGCGATGGCTCACCCTGCATCTGCTCGCCCGGCTACACAGGAACCTATTGCTCATTATGCAAGTACAGATTTGTAATTCGAATCTATTAATTGATTCATTAAGATTAAAAGTTGCTACATAATTATCTAAATTGTTCAGTAATCTCGCTCAACGACGAGCTAAAGGACAAGATTGGCGATTCGGCAACGAATATTGTGCTTGATGTAAGTAATTTATCAATTTCACTTGTCTTGTCTGCCTCTAAAAAGTGCATTATCGGCTAGCTAATGCATACATATATATATACGTATATATTTATTTACTTATTTTTTTCTAGCTCGCTGACTCCTCGCGAAGTGTGCGCCGAGCAGACGGCTCGGCCGGCAACAGCGTCGCATTCGATGAGGCGCTTCCGGCACTCCTCGCCTCTTTCAATGTCAACTCGAAGGATCTCGACGATTTCGGCTATGATGAAGCGGACATCTTCCAGTATTTAGCATTCGAGCGGCAGGAGCTCAACGTTAGGTTGGCGATGGAACATTTGTCCTTTTTTTCTTCTTCTTCTAATATGCTTATTTATGTACATGTGTATGAATATTATTTTTGCTTTTTTTGAATAGCTTTTTTTTGGCGGGAAAAGTAAAATTAATAATTCTTGGATACAACAGCGAAAACGTCGTGCGCATGATGGACTGGTCGCTCGGTCGCTGCTTCACTTTCAATCACGCGAGCAGACCGATCACGATGCGAGCGCGGATGATTGGACCGAGAGGAGGTTGTGATACATATATCTTTTAATAATATTTTAGATTTATTTAAAAGTATTTTATTTATATCTTTATTTGTTTATTTATTTATTAGTAAGGTTAACTGATTGTTCCTAATGGTTAGACTATGTACATACATATATGCTGGCCTGTTTCGTCGTCTGATGAAAAAAGAAGAAGAAGAATTTTAAATATTGCAGGAGCGCGAAACATAACCGTAGTGAAGTAGAGTCTCTCCTTCTCTCTCTCTCGCCTTTATATATCTCAGGAAAAAAGGCGCGAAATTCAAGAGATAGTTTTTGGCTCCTTCAAGTTGATGTTTATCAGGCGTCGCCTCGGCGCTCTTCATCAACCAGTCCGAGTACCTGCCATGGGTGCAGACCGCCGGAATGGCTGTCTACGTGCATGAGGCAAGGTTTTTTATAATCACTTTTTAAAATTTAATTTATACATTTAAAAGAATACGATACTAAGCCGTTGTCTGCTTAATTTTCTGACTACTATATGTACATTTATAGTTGGATATTTATGTTTCTCTCTAAATCACATTCTAATACATGTACATATGTACATATAGTACTACATATGTACTTAAAAAAAGTATGATTAACAAGAATGACTTCTTTTCATTTCTGTATTACTAAAGGTCGGCACTGACATTTTCGTCGAGTCTCAAAAGGTGAACGTTCAGCCGGGCTACTCGTATGCGATCGCTGTAGAACAAGTAAGAATTGTCATGCAATAATACAAATATAATACAAATAAAGATTAATAAGATAGGTTATTACGAACTTTCGTGCATAGCAAAAAAGTACAGCAGATATTTCTGCCTATTATAATAATAATAATTATTATTATTTTATATAACTTATAGACTCCGACGACTTTGCTTCATGAGCCGTACAGAAAATGCGCAGCGAGTCCACGAGACGCATCGTCGTACTATTTTAATGGTTCTTACACGACTGCGGTGAGCAAACTCACTCTCTCTTTCTCTCTCACTTTCTCTCTCTCTCTCTCTTTCTCTTTCTCTCCCTCTCCCTCTAGGTCTCTCTATCTCCCTTCTCTCGATCCGTCTTTCTCTCTCTCTCTCTCCACTCTCTCTGTCTCTGTCTCTCTTTCTCTCTCTCCCTCTTTCTCTCTCTTTCTCTCTCTCCTCCAGGGCTGCTACATGTCCTGCTACCAAGATGGTGTCCGTGCCGCGTGCGGCTGCTATGATTCCTACTACCGCTTCCCAAGCGACGGCACTCCACCATGCAACGCAAACCAGCGTGCTTTGCTTTATTCATTAGATTATTTCCAAGATCTTGTGTTTCTATGGAATACTTTGGTATAAGTGAACTCTAAACAAGATGATATATATTCTATAAGATTCAGACTAATGAACTTGCACAAACGAATGATGATAGAAAAATATATAATAAAATAAATATTCCTGTCCCCTCCAATTCAGTCGCCTGTCTGGCTTTGGCGAAGAGTTCGCCTCCGTCTGGCTGCTCTTGCCCGCCTCCATGCGAGGCGATTACTTATGACATATCCACGTCGGCCGCGCCCTTCACTCAACAAGTATGCACACCTTTCAGCTTAACCTGAAACTCTCTTTTGAATTCGCGCCCTTTCGCACATTTATAAAGAAAAAGAAAGAGAAAGAATTACCAAAAGACATGATAATTCAAGAAGTTGAGTTGATGAAGTTACAAATGTGCATGCATAAAATGGTCATAATTTTAGCTTTTTCAATTTGCCTCTAACTATCTCTCTCATTCTCTTTCGACCTCTCTTCTACTCTTTATTCTTTCTTCTTCTCTTTTTATCTCTCATTCTCTTTCCATTTCTATCTCCCTCTCGTTCTCTCAGCAACTCTCTCGCTTTGGCCGTTACGACACAGCAATGGTGAGCATCTATCTAAGAAGCGCAGCGAATATCGCCATGCGAGAGGAGCCCTCTATGACGGTTATTTTTTTAAATTTATTTTTTATTACTATATACATTTAATACTCGATTTTTGATGAAGAGTCGTCGTTTAATTTTTTTTAAATCTTTTTTTTTTAACACGTTCATCTTGAGGCGTTGATTATTTTACAGACGGAGAAAAGAAAAGAGAGTCTAATCTATGATCTATGATCTATGATCTATGATCCATGATCTATGATCTCTGATCAAGTCTAATCTGCTGATCTTAACAGTTTTCCGAGTTCCTCGCAGTGATCGGCGGCTTTGGCAGCGTGATCATGTCGATTACTGTTTTCCTCGTCATCGAATTAGTAGTTCTACTGATTGTTATAATTGTAAATTGAGTATATACTTTCTCCGAATGACACAAAAGATTTCAATGCTTATAATGCATGTTCTACAGGTAAACGATCCTTTCTTCTATTGGAATGTATTACTTGATGAGTATTCTTTTTAAATGTTAATATTGGTCATATCGATTAAATTAAATTTTTTTCATTTTGCCTCTTAAAACGACGCTTTAAAATATGAAGTTTAAGAAGAATAAGAAAACATTACTGTCTACCGTAATTTAGTTGAATATTTTTTAAATATTTGTTATTGACTCTCTCAATCTCTCTTAATCACATGCACTCTCACCCAGGCAAAAATCTTTCTATTTTTCTCTCCCTCACGTGAGATGGAGAGCGAAAGAAATAAAGCGAAAAAGAAGTCTGAGCAGGCTTTCAGCAACAAAGTAGAAGCCACCGGGACCTACAACCAAGCCTACACTGACAAGAGTGCAAACTGAGTGCAATACGACCCAGCGGCTAGAGTTGAAAGCATTCTTTTTTTGTCTTCTCAATTCTTGCCACCTCTTTCTTGTTCGGTTTGTGACTCTTGATAAATTTGTTTAAAAAATTAAATAACATCTTTCTCCCCTTTTTCCTTCTCATTCTCTCTCTCTCCCTCGCTTTCATTCTTTAGCGTTCTCTCCACAGTCTATTTTATTAACGTCGCATTTCTCTTCATCGGAATCATCGGGTCGCTTTGGAAATATACTTTGTTGATAGTCTACGTGGTTTTATCAACAAATCAGTGTCATTATCTCGAGTCACAATAGTCAAAAGAGTATGGCTCTCTCTCTCTCTCTCTCTCTCTCTCTCTCTTTCTCATTTAGAGAATAACTCGGTGAATCGAGGGCTCTATTTGCAATATGTCTCGCTGCCGTTCTTCATTCTCTCGCTGCCGTTCTCATTCTCTCGCTGCCGTTCTTCATTCTCTCGCTGCCGTTCTCATTCTCTCGCTGCCGTTCTTCATTCTCTCGCTGCCGTTCTCATTCTCTCGCTGCCGTTCTTCATTCTCTCGCTGCCGTTCTTCATTCTCTCGCTGCCGTTCTTCATTCTCTCGCTGCCGTTCTACATTCTCTCGCTGCCGTTCTTCTGTGCGGCCGGTCCTCCTTAGCGCTCCTTCCCTCCTCTCCTGAGCCCGGCTACACAGTGCAGCTCAAGCTTCAGCCAGTGTGCCTCTGGCTTACTCTCTTTTAAAGGCACCCAATCAGGTTACGACACCCGTATGACGTCTTCTCTTTCCGACCTCTCCTAGCTGATATCCCTTGGGCCGGGGAACGTTTCGATTGATCTACTGGCCCCTATACAGTTATGACATCGGAAAATGCTTCTTCTTCCTCTCTCCTGCCTAAGCCCCTCTCGCCTCTTCCCTCGTTTGCCGAGCTCTTACAGAGACGGCCGAAGCGGCTCCGTCCCGATTCCGATCCTGACACCGATGACGCACTCGACGATGACCTCGTCTCTCGCATGGCCCACAAGCTCGACGCTCTCATTGCCGCTTTCAACGACAAGGACAACCAGATCGCTAGCCTGACCTCTCTCATCCACGAGAAGGAGAAGCGACTTTCTTCCCTGGAGGCAGCCAATTCTGACTTAAATGCTCGTGTTGATTCTCTCTCTGCTTTGCTTGATTCTTATCCTCCTCCGCGGGTTTCCGATGTTGCCGACACCATCATGTCATCCCCCATTTCCTCGCAGGCTGCCTCCAATGCCCCACCAAAGCCGATTCCTTCCGCTCCCACTACCTCTGCCCCTCCTCCTCCCCCCTCCTCCTCTCTCCCTTCCGCGCCCACTTGGGATTTCAATCATGAGACGGAGGAGGAAAAGTCTGACCGCACCGAGCGGCGTCGGTCAGTAGTTGTTGCTGGTGTTGACTATGGCGTTGGTTCAGCAAGCCAAAAGGCCCTCTTCTACTATGACGTTATCTGTCGCATCCTTTCCTATCTTGACATCTGTGCTCTCCCCCTTGCCGTCTATCCTCTTCCCTCTCGTGGCTCCCCGACCGCCCTTCTCAAGGTCGTCCTCCCCAACTCCGCTGTTCAGCAGCAAATGATTAAGTTTGCCTATCGCCTTGGCCACTCGAATTATTTCTACCATTGCTCTGTCCGTCCGTCGCTTACCCTCGCCCAGAGAGGCATCAAGCCTTCCTCCCCTCGCTCCCAACCCGACTATTCCAAGTTCTATCGCTCTCCTCAACCCACTCGCGAATCTTCTCGCCCTCATTCCAGACCAACTCGTCATCCCCAATCGAATCCTCACTCTAACCGTCAAGCCCTCTCTCGCCCACGTTATCTCTCCTCTTCCTCCAACGTCCCTCGCCTCTCCTCGCTATCGTTCCCTCTTCCGCCCTCTCAATCTTTCTATCCCGGCCATCGCAATGCCGGCCCCTACTCCCCGGCCCCTTTCAACCACTGGCCTCCTCTCAACCACTACTAAATAGCACCTCTCGTAGGCCATCGAACACTCTTACTCCTTTGTCGCCCTCACACACGCGTTCATGTTCGGTGCTGCTCTTCAATGCTAGGTCAATTGTTAATAAGTCTGCAGAATTAGCGAATATCTTAAAGAATTCTAATAGTATTATCGTTATCGTAGAGACTTGGCTATCTGCTAAGATACCAGACTCGTTCCTCTTAAATGGTAATTCCAATTTCTCTGTCTACCGTTGCGACCGTCCCCGCCGCAAGGGGGGAGGCGTGGCAATGATCATTCACTCTGCTATTTCATGCAAAGTTATCTCCTCCCTTTCTAACGCCGGTTCATTCGAGTTATTAGCATTGGATTGCTCATTTAACGGCAACCTTGTACGATTTATTACTGTTTATCGCTCTCCTTCTGTCTCTGTCGAAGGGAACTCTATTTTAATCAATTCTCTCCGGGATCTCTCAACTTGCCCGCATCCTTCCATCTTGTTAGGCGACTTTAATTACCCTGATCTCTACTGGTCTCTCCCCCATCCTTCCCAGGTCGGCAGTCCTTCCACCCAATCCAAACCAGCACTTCCTTCTTGGCCCAGTTGACACCTTCTACAACCCATAACAGTCACATTTTAGATCTCGTCTTAAGTAACGCCCCAAATTTAGTCTCCACTGTTCAAGTATGTCCTCCTTTTGCCTCCTCTGATCATAATTCTGTATCTTTTTCAATCTCACTTTCCTACACTGCCCCATCTTTTACATATGTTAGAGACTATTCTCATTGTGATTATGTCCAAGCCAACACTTTTCTTCTTTCTTTCGGTTTCCCTGCTCCGTTCACTTTAATGTCAAATATAGACTCTATGTTTTCAATGCTCTCTTCAGCCCTTCGTTCTACGGAATCTCTTTTTGTCCCCTACAAACGAGTTAGCTTACACGGTGAACGCCTTCCTAGTCATATCCTTCGTCTGCAACGTAAACGCTATCAGCTTTGGCTCTCTTCCCTATCCAACTCTTCTCATAGTGCAGAATTCGAAGCTATTAACGCCCGCTATAATAAGTCCGTTGAAAAATATGCCCGCAACGTCGAAAAACATATCATCAGTTCTCAGAATAATTCTCTGTTCTTTCGCTATATCCGCAATAGAACATCCTCTAAACCCCGTGGAATTGACACTCTTTCTAGCCCTTCTGGTAAGGATTGTTATGACGACATAGATAAAGCCGAGCTACTCGCCCAAACTTTTAGCACTAGCTTTACCTTAGATAATGGCTCTCTCCCGGCCCTTAACCCTTCTCCCCCTCGCTCTCCATTTAATTTTGTCTTTGCTAGACATGAGATTTGTCGTGCTATCGAAATATGGCCTAATAGTTCGTGTGTTACTCCTGATCACTTTAATCTCAGATTTATTAAAAATTTGGCCATACCTTTAAGTGAAGCGTTGGAATATATTTTTAATTTCTCTCTAAACTCCGCCACCGTCCCTTCCAGTTGGAAACATTCAATTGTCGTTCCCATAAAGAAGAAGCCTCCCTTTTCAGACCCAGTTAATTACCGTCCTATTTCCATAACATCTATGTTTTCTAGGCTCTTTGAGAAACTTCTATGTCGTAGCTTAACCAAATGGTGTGATGATAATTGTATTTTGCCTGACGAGCAATTCGGGTTTCGACCAAAGCGATCTATAGAATTTCAGTTGCTAGACTGTTTAGAAACATGGACCCATTCTATGCATCTTGGCCATTGCACTGATGTTGTATATTTTGATCATTCTAAGGCATTTGACAGAGTTAGTCATTCCAAACTGATCCATAAGCTTATTAGCTTCGCATTTCCTAGAACTTTTATTAATTGGCTAACCGACTTCTTATCCAATCGTTCCTTCTCTGTACGCGTAGGCAAATCCCTCTCTTCCCCTCGCCCTGTCATTAGCGGAATTCCACAAGGAACTGTCATCGGTCCTCTCCTTTTCATCATCTATACTGCCGACCTCCCTCCCCTTATATCCTCAATTGGTGCAACCGCTCGGTGTTTCGCAGATGATCTCAAAATATTCCACTCATTCCATCCTAAAAATTCCCCTCTTGTTCTACAACATGCAATAGACGCTGTTTCCTCTTGGGCTGACAACTGGCAATTACCTCTAGCCATTGATAAATGCTCTGTTTTACATCTCGGTAGGGCAAATCCCCTCACTACATACTCTCTCACCGGTCATCCTTTGTCTTCTGTCAACTCTGTCCGCGATCTAGGAATAATGTTAGATTCTAAGCTTTCTTTCTCTTCCCATTGTTACAAAATTGCTTCATCTGCCCTCTCTAAAGCCTATGTTATTCTACGCTCCCTCCGCACAAGGAATAAGGATGTATTATTGTCAGCCTATACTATCTATATTAGGTCGATTCTTGAAAATTGTACAACCGTCTATTCACCTTCTCTTCTTAAAGATATCCGTATTCTAGAAAAAGTTCAAAATTATTTTACAAGAATAGTATTTCGTCGATGTCTAGGATATGCTTCCGATTCTCTACCCCCTAGTGAGGAACGTAATCGCCTTTTACAAATTCCATCTCTTAAGTCGCGAAGAGACGATAATGACTTCACTTTAGCGCGTCGATTCATCTTTGGTCATAGGAAGCTATGCAATCGTTCTCCGCATCATTTCCACTTTCGTAACTCTCGGACGCGGGGGCTCTCCTTCCAACTTGCCATTCCTACCACCCGCATCAAAGCGCGATCCCATTCCTTCTTTATCCGTTCCGCGAAGTTGTTTAATTCTATCGCCAAATCTATGTCTTTACCCCCCTCTCTTATCTCTGCTTACCGTGCTGTCCCGCGTTGATTTGCGTTTTATATCCTCCACATTTGTCGCATTCAGTATTAGCCTCTTACATTCTATTCATCTTCTTCTATATTTTACCTTCTATATATCTATTATTTTACATTTTCGCTAATTTCACAACCACGTGTCACTCCGGTGCCGTAAATAAAGTAAGTAAGTAATATGATATCGCGTGTGCCACTTCAGCCGGGCATTTAGATGGAGAATATTTATTCAATGAACAACGACAACTACCAGAAGAACAACTAATTCGAACGCGACGAATACAGTAATCGACATGATCACGCTGCCAACGCCGCCGATCGCTGCGAGGAACTCGGAGAACTGTTAAAATCAGCAGATTAGAATTGATCATAGATCATAGATCACTGATTAGAATCTGGTTTCTTTCTTTCTTTTTTCATTCTCAACGACTTCAAGTTGATCACAAATTGTTTTTTTATGAATAAATTGTAAAAAGAACGAGTATTAAATGTATATAATTCAAAAGATATGAATTTAGTAATATTAACTACAGATCATACCGTCATTGAGGGCTGCTCCTGCATGGCGATATTCGCAGCGCTTCTTAGATAGATGCTCACCATTGCAGTATCATGAAGGCCAAAGCGAGAGATTTGCTGAGAGAACGAGAGGGAGATAGAAATGGAAAGAGAATGAGAGAGAAAGAAAAAGAAGCGAGAGAGGAAGACAGGAAGAGAACTCCAAAGAGAACAAGAGAGCTAGAAAGAGAACAACGAGAACGAGAGAGAGACAGTAAGAGATTGAAAAGTGTGTACATACTTGTAGGGTGAAGGGCGCGGCCGACGTCGAAATGTCAAAAGTGATCGCCACGCAAGGAGGCGGGCAAGAGCAGCCAGAAGGCGGCGAACTCTTCGCCCGTGCGAGACAGGAAACTGCGATGATTTGGGGGGGAGGGGCATTTTTATGTAATTAACTGAATTTTGTAGTAACTTTATTCATTTAACTGAATCGTCTAGTAGAATTATTCAATGTGTGCATACACATAGATTTGTACTGGTACGGTACACCTTAAACATGCCCTTATCACTAACTACCTGATTGTCGTTAGAGACACCGACAATGGTTTTTTATAGAAATTATCAAAATGAATTAACGCACGCTGGTTTGCGTTGCATGGTGGAGTGCCGTCGCTTGGGAAGCGGTAGTAGGAATCATAGCAGCCGCACGCGGCGCGGACACCGTCTTGGTGGCAGGACATGTAGCAGCCCTGGAGGAGGGAGGGATGAGGGGAGAGAGAGAAAGAGAGCGAGGGAGAGAGAGAGTGAAGCTAGACAGAGAGAGAGAGAGAGAGAGAGATAGTTTCCTCACCGCAGTCGTGTAAGAGCCGTTAAAATAGTACGACGATGCGTCTCGTGGACTCGCTGCGCATTTTCTGTACGGCTCATGAAGCAAAGTCGTCGGAGTCTGAATAAAAAAAATATATATGCATGTAGTTTGGAAAAAAATAAATAAATGATATATTTTGTAAGCGTTAAAGCTGGCAAGTACATATCTTCCATTTTTAAAGTATTTATTTATTTTAATGATTAAGACAAGTCTTACTTGCTCTACAGCGATGGCATACGAGTGGCGCGGTTGAAGGATCACCTTTTGCGAGTCGGCGAAAATGTCAGTGCCGACCTTCAGTAATAGAAAACAGTAAATTAGCTTTGTTAATCATGGCTTTTTTTTTTAGTAACACAATATATATTTATTGCAAAATAAAATTTTTTTTTTAAATTAGAATAGTAAAACAAAAAGGATTTAAAAAAACTTCACCTCATGCACGTAGACAGCGACGCCGGCCGTCTGCACCCATGGAAGGTACTCGGACTGATTGATGAAGAGAGCGGAGGCGACGCCTGATAAACATCAACTTAAAGGACCCCAGAAACTTACTCGAGAGAGAGGGGGGAGAGTGAGTGAGAGAGAGACTCTAATTCTAGTTATTATGAAGTGAAAAAAACATATTGATACATATTACACATGTTTTAATCCATGGGGTATAGAATACAATTGGAAGGTATTATTCGTTTACCTAAAATAGGTAAATAATAAATAAACATAATAAAAAATAAATTTTATAAAATTAATTAATGAATGTGGTTCTGTTCTATAAAAATACATATAATTGTAAAATTATTTGAATTTATGAAGAAAAAAAAACTATTATAAAAAACATTTAAAAAACAGTAAGCACCTCCACGTGGTCCAATCATGCGCGCTCGCATTGAGATCGGTCTGCTCGCGTGATTGAAAGTGAAGCAGCGACCGAGCGACCAGTCCATCATGCGAACGACGTTTACGCTGTTGTATCCAAGAATTATTTATTTTATTTTTCCCGCCAAAAAAAGCTATTTTAAAAAAGAAAAAAAAAGTACAATAAAAATTGAATTTATTAATTTTCCGCGAAAAAAAAATTCAAAAAAAGTAAACATATCAATACGTAGATAAAAAAGATATATGCGTACGTATGTACATATGTAAATCAATGACAATAAATACATACCTTTTTCTCGCTCACAAACCTGACGATGAGATCCTGCCTCTCGAATGCTAAATACTGGAAGAGAACCACTTCGTCATAGCCGAAATCGTCGAGATCCTCCGAGTTGACATTGAACGAGGCGAGGAGTGCCGGGAGCGCCTCTTCGAATGCGACGCTGTTGCCGGCCGAGCCGTCAACGCGCTGGACACTACGCGAGGAGTCAGCGAGCTAGAAAATTTTTTTTTCTTATTCTTCATAATGCTGTCATAATGTAATATCTTTTTTCATGAATAATATTAAATAGGTAAACACAGTGTGGCTTGAGTACAAAGGAGAAATACTTCTTCTTTTTTGTGTAAACTCACATCGAGTACGACTTTGGTCGCCGAATCGCCAATCTTGTCTTTGAGTGCGTCGTTGAGTGAGATTACTGAACAATTTTGTTTTAATTATGTTGTACGTTAAAAATTAAATAATTAATTAATTCAAATTTTCGCAATTATGTATGTATGTACAACACTTACATAATGAGCAGTACGTGCCAGTGAAGCCGGGCGAGCACTTGCAGGGTGTGCCATCGCAGATGGCAGCAGCGTCCACGGCGACGCACTTGCTGGCGTACAGACTGGAAGGGGTGAGAGGAAAGAGAGAGCGAGAGAGATAGAGAGAGAGAGCGAGAGAGAGAGAGAGTTAGAGGGAGCGAGAGAGAGAGAGGTAGAGGGAGCGAGAGAGAGAGAGAGGTAGAGCGAGAGCAAGAGAGCGAGAGAGGTAGCGCGAGAGCAAGAGAGAGAGAGAGAGAAAGAGAGAGCGAGAGAGAGAGAGAGAGAGTGAGAGAGGTAGAGATAGCGAGAGAGAGAGAGGTAGAGGGAGCAAGAGAGAGAGAGAGAGAGAGAGAGAGAGAGAGAGAGAGAGAGAGAGAGGTAGCGCGAGAGCAAGAGAGAGAGAGAGAGAAAGAGAGAGCGAGAGAGAGAGAGAGTGAGAGAGGTAGAGGGAGCGAGAGAGAGAGAGAGAGGTAGAGCGAGAGCAAGAGAGAGAGATAGAGAAAGAGAGAGAGAGAGAGAGAGAGAGAGAGAGAGAGAGAGCGCAATCAGACAGGATATGTAAGAAAAAAGGCGAAATGAGAGACATCGAGTTGTTCGTGATGTAGCCGCCGCACAATGGAGAATCTGTAGTCGTCATGGCGGCATTGCTGATGGCAGTGCTCTGAAAGTTAAGAGAGAGAGAGAGAGAGAGAGAGAGAGAGAACGAGGGAGAGAACGAAAGAGAATGAGAGAAGCACAGAGAGAGAGAAGGCAATGGCGCTCAACCGAATCCATCAAACGGTCAAAATAAAGCGATTTGAACTTGACAAATTTGAGCAAAACCGAGAGACCGACCGATTGGTGCATTTACAAAAACAATTGTCCAATGAATAAGTAAGCAAGGGTAAAAACAGTTGTGCTTGAAGAGATCTCTGAAGTAGAGCTCGTCATAATTGGTTCTGTTGTTGTCGCACTGTACAGAGATTTCGTTACAGGCGCTGCCGTTGTTGTCGTGGCCGAGTCAGAAGTGGAAGCAACAAGTGAAGTTGTGATTGCTGTGGAGAAATCCGTCGTCGCGGGAACGGTATTTGTGTCCGAAGATACTGTAGAGGAGTCTGTTTAAGGTACGGTAGAAGTGTCCAACAGCGAGTCCATTGTTGATATTATAGTTGTTGTAGTCGTTGGCGATGTGGTAGATTGGGTCGTAGTCGTGGTCGTTGTAGTTGTGTTTGCTGAAATAGAGACAAAGAGGGAAAGCGAGAGAGAGAGAGAGAGAGAGAAATATGAGGGTAATAGAGGGTAGAGAGAAGGAGAAAAAAAGAGACGGAGAGAGAGAAAAAGAGAGTGAGAGAGGAGTAGAGAGAGAAAGGGAGAGAAAGGTAGAAATAGAGAGAAGGCGACAGATCCGTACGTAATCTGCACACAATTGGCCCGCGCTGCCATTGATACGGCGTCGTGAATGTGCCGTCAGTGGCGTAGTAAGACCTAAAATAACCTTCGTTTCTTTTCAAACAATAATTTGGAAATTTTTTCTAAATTAAATTATTTATAAAATAAATATTTTTGCGGACATCATCATGTCAAAATGAGCTGAGAAATCGTGGAAGAAATTTTTGAATTTATTTCCATCACTTTCTGCCTGAGTCTGTTGCGGAGTGCCCAAATGCAAATATTAGCGATTAAGAATGAATGAATTAAGAGAAGATGGATCAAGGCCAACTTGCCAGAACCAGTAGGAGGGCCCACTGCCATCGTAGGTCATGTAGCTACACTGTAGACTTGTCGCCCACTCCGAGTATTCAAACGTGTAAAAGTTGTAGTACTGTAAAGGAGAAAACGGTTGTGGTACGGTAAAGAGGACTTGATGGGGTACTGTAAGAAAAAACCTGCTGAACTACTACTAGGAGAACTGTTGTATTTCTGCAAGTTGTAAGGAAGAAAGCTGTTAAGAATAGAAAAGACTCAAATGAATATTTCTAACATTTGGTCCAGTTTTTAAATATGAGATTTCTTTATGAAGAAGGCACATTTTGATGGCTAAAAAAGTAAGGAAAAAATTAATGAATATAAATAATACCTCCAGCGTGCCGACGTCGCACGAAACTTCGCAGATATCACCGTTGTCGACAAGTTTGGCCACCTGAAAGGAGCCAAAAACTCCACAAAAAAAAAGTTGTTTGTAACAATCATTGTTTTGGCGTAAAAGTGAAGCAATATTGTTTGACATGTCAAACAATTCTTTTCATTGTTTGAAATATCAAACAATATTGTTTCAGTTTTACGCCAAAACAATGATATTTACAAACAATTTTTTTTTGTGCGCCACTGCTTGAATTCGCGCCTCGTTGCCTGACATAAGACTGTGAGAGAGAGCGCACAAGTGATTTAGAGAGATAAAATGGTCAGGGAAATTGACATGGACTACGGCAACGTTTTGCGCTCATTTAAAACAATAGAGTATTATGCGTGCATATAAGCTAGAGGAAGAATAAAAAAAAACCCTTTTTAATTAAAAATAAAAATAAAAATAAAAATAAATACCTGCGTTGTGCATTCGCCCGTAAGCACACAGGCGACCTCGGCGTTCAGAAGAAAACAGCCGTTGCTGCACGAGACTGTGCAAGAAACAGACACATATTTCGACACCAGCCGCGCCTTCATTCTATGGTAAAAGTTCCGGGAGCGGTGCGGGAACTTTCAGAATTCCCGCACCGGTCCCGAAAAGTTCCTGGAGAAAATCTTGAGTGATGAGGGAAAGTTCCCGGAGAAAAAAGTGTGCCATACGCACTAAAATTACATTCCTTTTGCATGAAAATGTTTATTCGTATATTTTATTACTTTGATAAGCATTTTCAAATTAGAATTTCGTCGTCCGTTCTTCATCCTCCACTACAAAGAAGGTCAAACTTTCCATAGGAAAGAAAAGAGCATTTGAACTTGTAACAATGAGGACTTGTTTTTTTTACCCTTTTTGGCTGTAATTACCGTATTTTCTCTATTTGTACCCCCCCTTTATTAGAACCCCCCCTCTAATAGTACCCCCCTCTGATAAAGCCATTGAAAAATAGAACCCCTCCCTCTAGTAGAACCCCCCCTCCAATAGTGCCCCCCCCCCCTAACAGCCTGAAAATCTCAGCTCGAGACGTACCTCGAATGGATCCTGGAGGTATGGGATGCTCTCTCCAATGAAATCATTGCAAATTCATTCAAAATATGTGGTAAAATGGATATTCCAGTGATGATTCCTATGAATTCGACCTACGATTCTTCTTATTTTGAGAAGAAAATGTTGTTATCAAACTTTTAGTGTCTCACATTGAAAAATAGAACCCCTCCCTCCAGTAGAACCCCTCCCTCTAATAGTGCCCCCCTCTCGCAGGGCTATTGAAAAATAGAACCCCCGGGGGTACTAATAGAGAAAATACGGTACATCGCTTTTCTCCAGCTGTATTAATAATCATTTGACGGAGAACTGGATGAATTCTCTAAAAAAATAAACTGAGAAAATATATAGTTCTGAAGAACGAAGGAGCAACTTTTTCGTTGGAATTCATAGCTTTCTGGAAAGGAGTAAGAAAGAAAGTTTGAAAGAAAGAAAGCTAGGATGAAAGTAGGAAGCAAAGTAAGAAATAAGGAAAGAAAGGAAGAAAGAAAGACAGAAAGTAAGTAAGAATAAGTAAGTAAGAAAGAAGGAAAGGAAATAAGTATGAAATAAAGTAAGAAAGATAGTAGGAAAAAAAGAATGAAAGATAGTAAGAAACAAAGTAAGAAGGAAAGAAAGAAAGTAAGTAAGAAACAAACTAAGAAATAAAGAAAGAAAGAAAGATGCCAAGAAAAAATACCCCGGACCTAAACGCGACATGGGTTCGAGGGTCGGTGAGCGTTATTTCCCGGAAATTGCTTTGACTGCGAGAGAAAACTAAAGATAACCACGAAATGAGAGAGGCCAGACAAACCATATCTCGAGTAGGTTTGTCTGTGCCTCCACTTTTACACGCTATTTCTCGTCATTTCAAACGTCCGGGATTTTTCCCGGAGTGCTAGGCGCATTTGAGCAAAATCACTCCGGTATCTTTCCCGGAGCGGTCAAGAAAACCTCCGAGGTTCCATGCTATAGCATATAAAAAGTCCGGGAAAGTTCCCGCACACCTCAGAACAATTTTTTTCAAGTTCCGGGACCCCTGACCGAACTTTCTTGAGAATGAAGGCGCGGCAGAAAAAAAAGAATAATAATAAATAAAATAAAACCTACATTTCAAAAGTTGTATATATATACATATGTATGTATATGAAATAGGTATATTTAAAAAAAAAGCAAATAATCTTTTGTTATCAATACCTGACGGATTCATGGAGTAAACGCCGGCAACTGAAACGGCAATTTTAATTTTAATTACATACATTTTTACTTGTGCACTTTATTTCATTTTTTTTCATTCTAGCCTTTATTCTACGAAATAATTTGTAGTGTCGCATGCAAAAGTTGACTGGGGTTGTATCCGACCAAGAAGAGTAAACATTTAAGCAGATAAATAAAGCCGAATAAATAAATAAATAATTACATAATTTAAATAAATAAAAACCTGGCCGACACGCCAACTCGGGATGCCATCCGGCGGCGTCCGAGTGCGCTGCGCCGTCCGTCGTCGTCATCCACGTCCACCACGAAGACGAGGCGGCGCATGTCAGAGGGGAGACGATGTAGTCGGTGGCGTCCGCGTAGTTGAGCCACTGAATGTATGTACAAGACGGCTAGAAAGTATAGCCAAAACGAACTTTTTGTTACAACTTCTCGAAACTATCGGCTAAGCGAACTTTTTTTTGTTCGAAATCATTGAGTTAGAACTTCTAGGAATTATACGAATGTATGTATGTATGCACGCAAACTTTATATACAGTGCCGTGCAAAATTCTATTTGCTTTTGGTTTTTCATGCATATTTTCCTTAAAAGTAGATGAAAGTGAATGAAATTTTCAGAGTTTCCTCTTTATGCAGTCACAATTATGGTAACAGATTATTGGTTTCATTGATCTACCAAACCAAAAAAAAAAATTAATAACTAGAATCACCCGGGTTGCACATTAAGGCCTGCTGGGGAAAATGGTTTATTTGTTTAATCTTCGGGTAGCTTGTATTGTTTTGATTACTTAGCTTTATTCTAAAACATCTTTGCGATAACTTTTTGATCTGTTCTCTATTTATTAACATTCTCTTACATGCGGCCTGGCTCAAATTTGCGATTCATGCACTCTAGCTGATGGTGAGGTGCAGAAAGTTCAGGAGGACAAAATCGATCATGTAATGCTATTCCTATACTAATAGCTATTTAAATATATGCTCAGATAGTCACTGAAGTTATTCAGATATCTACTTAAGCTTTGAAAATTATCTGCAAACTGTTTCATCTCGTAATTAGCACCTCGGACAACGTTCGACCGCAGTCTGGACATAGTTAAAGTGATGCCATGTGGGTGTTTGAATTTTAAAAACGAGTTTGTCTATCACAAATGATTTTTACTAGGCTCTTCGATATTCAGAAGCCTTATTTCAACCCTGGCTTCACCAAGTCCTCCAGGAGCAGTAGATCGATTGAATGTACCCCGGCATAGAGCACTGCATTGCCGTATAGTTCAGGAAACTATACCCAAAATTTTTTTAGATCGAGCCAAAAATCACTGTAATCGCTACAACAGAGTGTTCTGAAATAGTCTAAAGCTCACTTGGCTAATTTAATTTTGTGATTGAACCAGAACAGAAAGCTGTCAGTAAACTGAACTACTCCATGCCATGGTACATTCAAACGATCTAGTGCTCCTGGAGGACTCGTGAAGCCAGGGTTGAAATAAGGCTTCTGAATATCGAAGAGATTAGTAACAATTCATTTGTGATAGATAAACTTGTTTTTAAAATTCAAACACACACATGGCATCACTTTAACTACGTCCAGACTGCGATCGAATATTATCTGATGTAATGTAATTACGCGATTAAACAGTTCAAACTCATGGTCCTTCTTGTGCGGTTCTATCTGTTCTGTTTGTTTACTTTGCTTTTATATATGTATTTATATATTATTGTAAATTTTTCCACCTATAGTTGCTCTCATCGGTGTCGTAAATAAAGTATAAATCATTCAATTAAATAAATGTATTTATTTATATAATTATCTCTTACTACGAGCTCGTAGCCGGCGTTGCAGCCAAGGACGCACAACGCTGCGTCATCCCGAATAAGTACGACGTCTGTGCACTGCCAGCTTGGGAACTCTCGGCACGCCTTAGCAACATAGAAAAATAGTTAATGTAAAAAAAAAAAATTTTTTTTGCCATGTGCCACGTAAATGCCTCTCTTTTTCTCCTGGGAACGACATTCGAGATGCACGCTAAATCATTTGCAATGTATAATTTTACCATCGTTGTAAAATAAAGAATTCTATTAATCGCTTCTAACCAACGAATTCGAGTAGATTGACCGACAGTTCAACACCGAACACCGCACTTGCACTAAATGTATAACCATAATGTCTCTAATAGTAAATGAAGCTTCTAAAAGCTTATAATCTAAGCATTTATCTAGAGAAATTCTTGAGCACCATTTTGCTTACAATTAGAGTAGTTCATTTTCTCGTACAAAGTCGCAGAGCGATAATAGTAACTACTTACTTGACGAATAGTCCTGGGCGCGAACAACGACTTGCCCTAAAATGTAGCTTGTTTTTTTTTCTTCAAAAAGTATAATTAGAAGCAAGAAAAACAATTTTGTAATAATAGTAATACACGTTTATTCCCTGATGATTGGGGAGTAAACATGTAATAAACTTGTAATATATATAAGTACATATGTATGTATGTATATAAGTATGTAATTAAAATGTATACATATGTTTGTATATAAGTAATTTTAATTACATACTTACATATATACATATGTAAGTATATACATAAGTATGTAATTAAAATTATATCATGGATATTTCGTCTAATTTTCTTCTATGGTCTTGGCGCGTGAACATGTATTATCCAAGTGTTATGACGCCATTTTAAACTTTTTTTAAATAAATAAATAAATAAAATAAATGTAAATACAGAATGGACACACTGACATGCCAGTAGAAGTAGTACCCTGGTAGTGAGAGCGTGCGTTCTCATGCATCCCGATACCATTATATTAAAGTGGAACAGCCCCCTGAATCTAAAAAAAAACAAAATTATAAGTAACAACCAAAAAAAGCTATATTATAATAAAAGAAAACTGACTACTTTTTAACATCTATCAACAGTGACAAGTCCAACTAAAAGAAAGTGGAAAGAAGTGAAGAAGAAGAGAAAAAAAAGGGATTTTTTTACGTACTTGCTCCCATGTCTACCATCTCGATCCCGGTGATTTCTCCTTTGTTTTATCTCTAAAACATCCTCCCACGTTCCTTCTCTCTTCATTAGTTTCTCTCTCACACACACACTTCTCGCTCTATCTCTCTCTCTATCTCTCTCTCTCTTCTCTTCCTCTAACACTACCTCTCCCTCACCTCTTTAAACCTCCCTCTCCCACTTCTTATTCTTTTTCCAGACCCTGTATTCATGCGCTGTTTAAGGGCATTTCAAGGGCATTCCTTTCTTGAATACTGAGAAAAGTCTCTGCCCATGCACTCATTGCTTCCATAGAAACCAAGCAAAGACGTAGTCTCTGTCTCTTCTGCCAAATTGGTACCCCCCTCCCCATTGTCAACAATAGATGAGAGACACAGATGTCAGAGATTAGCGATAAATTAACAAACAAAGAGAACAAAATGAGAATTTCAAAAACTTCTCTGTTTCCTTCATTTTTTTTTAGTATCTTTGGTCTTATTTTTCGTTTCTATCTAAACTTCATCGTTATATTCACCCCTTGAACAGGGGATCAGCAAAAGAGAGAGAGAGAGAGAGAGAGAAGGATTTCGGCTATGACGACGCTGATCTTTTTCAGTATTTAGCATTCGAACGGCTTTTTTAAAATAGCATTTTGCGGCAAAATAAAATTAATAATTCTTGCACAGCGAAAACGTCGTGCGAATGATGGACTGGTCGCTCGGTCGCTGCTTCACTTTTAATCACGCGAGCAGACCGATTACGATGCGAGCGCGTATCATTGAACCGAGAGGAGGTAAATATCATTTCTTAAGTTCATTTATTATGTTACTATTTTCATACTTATTTATTTATTTACGTATGTATATTTATTCATTGATTTACATATTTTATTAGAATACGATCTTCCCCAACTTTTGCCCTTTGCACTATGCATAAATTAGCTGTTTTCGTGGAGTTTTAAAAAAATGACGTTTTTTTTATTATTAATAAATAATAAAAAAATGTATCAGGCGTCGCGTCGGCGCTCTTCATCAACCAGTCCGAGTACCTGCCATGGGTGCAGACCGCCGGAATGGCTGTCTACGTACATGAGGCAAGGTTTTTTATAATCACTTTTTAAAATTTGATTTATACATTTAAAAGAATACGATACTAAGCCGTTGTCTGCTTAATTTTCTGACTACTATATGTACATTTATAGTTGGATATTTATGTTTCTCTCTAAATCACATTCTAATATATGTATGTACATATAGTACTATGTACTTTAAAAAAAAGTATGATTAACAAGAATGATTTATTTTCATTTCTGTATCACTAAAGGTCGGCACTGACATTTTCGTCGAGTCTCAAAAGGTGAACGTTCAGCCGGGCTACTCGTATGCCATCGCTATAGAGCAAGTAAGACTGGTTTTAATCATTAAAAAAAACTTTAAAAATGGAAGAAACTTGCGAGCTTTTACGCTTAAAAAATATAACATTTATTTTTTCCTTACTATATTTTTTTTTATTCAGACTCCGCCGACTTTGCTTCATGAGCCTTACAGAAAATGCGCAGCGAGTGCACGAGACGCATCGTCGTACTATTTTAATGGCTCTTACACAGTTGCGGTGAGTAAACTCTCTCTCTCTCTCTCCCTCTCTCTCTCAATCTCTCTCTCTCGCTCTCCCTCTCTTCATCTCTCTTTCTTTTCTTCTCTCTCCCTCTCGTCTCTCCCTCTCTCTCATTCTCTCCTCTCACTCTCTCTTTCTCAATATCTCTCTCTTCTCTCTTCTCTCGTCATCTACATGTCTTGCTACCAAGACGGTGTCCGCACCGCATGCGGCTGCTATGATTCCTACTACCGCTTCCCAAGCAATGGCACACCACCATGCAACGGAAATCAGCGTGCGTTAATTCATTAAATTAGTTCCAAGAAAGCCATGTGTATATATAAAAGTAAATAAATATATATATATGTATATATATTGTTTACTTTATTTACACGAAAATTCGGTTGATCGATTAAATATGCGCAAAAACCTAGTTTGTGAAATAAATACACCCCTCCCCCTCCAATTCAGTCGCCTGTCTGGCTCTAGCGAAGAGTTCGTCTCCGTCCGGCTGCTCTTGCCCGCCTCCTTGCGTCGCGACCACTTATCACATATCCACGTCGGCCGCGCCCTTCACGCAACAAGTACACTCACTTCTTTCAGCCTCGTTCTATCTCTCTCGTTATCGTTCTCTTTTCATCTCTCTTTTTCTCTTTCTCTCTCTCTCTCTCGCTCCCTCAGCAACTCTCTCGCTCACGACACAGCAATGGTGAGCATCTACCTAAGAAGCGCATCGAATGTCGCCATGCAGGAGCAGCCCTCCATGACGGTATGATGAATCTAATCAATGATCTATGATCTATGATCTATGATCAAGTCTAATCTGCTGATCTTAACAGTTTTCCGAGTTCCTCGCAGCGATCGGCGGCTTTGGCAGCGTGATCATGTCGATTACTGTACTCGTCGCCATCGAATTAGTAGTTCTGCTGGTTGTTATAATTGTAAATTGAATAAGTACGCTCTCACAATGCCTGCTCAAGTGAATGTACGCGATAAGGGGTTGCCGGGCCCGGCCCTGCCCGGCACCGGGCATACCTTCTCTCTCTCTCTCTCTCTCTCTCTCTCTCTCTCTTTCTCTTTCTCTCTCTCCTTCTTTCTATTCTTCCCTCTCTATATATTTCTCTCTCTCTATTACTCTCTATCGCTGTCTATTTCTCTCTCTCTATTACTCTCTATCGCTGTCTATTTCTCTCTCTCTCTTTCGCTCTCTCTCTCTCTGTCCTCATTCGCTGCCCATGCCTCTTTTCACTGCTCCCTCTGTTTCTCTTCTTCGCATTCCATTCTTCCATTCTTCTTCCTGTCCGAATATCCTCCTTGACATCATCATATCATCCAGGGGCCCCGTCCCCGGCCCGTTATGACTTAGCTTCTTTAATTTCTATTATTAAATATATTATCCTTTGCTGTCGCCAAGAATAGTCTATCATCGTTAATGAAGCAGACAGGAGCAGCAACAACAGTGTCAAAAAATGTATATCGCTTGAAATAGAAAACTCGTATGAATGTAATGAATAAGAAATGAAGAATTCAATTAGATACAGATACAAAAAAAATCTTATGAGATTTGAATAACGTTATTTTTTATGTTTCATAGAGGGCATATCGCTGTCAAGGATTTTCAAAATCAGGCCCACGAACAACATTAGCACTGTAGCCCGGGCCTGGTCAGGCCAGAAATTGAGCAAGGACCTGGTTTTGGTGATGTTGGGCATCCCTGGTTTCAGTAGATTGTATCTCGTTTGCTAGTTTTATCCCTCCTAAGAGAACAATGCATGGCCAAATCTCCCTCCTTAGAGAACAATACACGGCCAAATGGCAGACTTTCACACAAGAAGTCTGGCATTTTTTGTGAACTGTTGAAACAACGGGGGCGTCTATTGACCGGGACAGCTAGGAGAGTGAGAAGGAGTCAGTGAGAAGTAAGAGGAAGACAAAGAAATAGAGAAAGAGAGAGAGAGAAACAGAAGAGAGAGAGAGAATCTGAGTAATGAACTAAAAAACCATTTTAATAATTAGCAGGTCACACATTACGATGTCTAAGACCAAGTGTTTAGGAGCATTCCTTCTACAGAAAAAGGAATGCTCCTAAACATAGAGTGTCTGAAAAAAGAATAAAGAATGAAAGAGTGAGGTAGAGAGAGAGAGAGAGGAAGAGACAGAGAAAGAGAAGAGAGAGAGAGAAGTTAGAGAGAGAGAAACTAATAAAGCAAAAAGGAAGTGGAAGGCTTGAGTCACAACCAAGCCGAAACCACCGGAACCGACACATACATACATCGACATAAGTACGAGAACATAAAATTTGATAAATCGGTTAGTGTTGAAAATGTTCTTCTTCTTCAAATCTTGTAAGTTCCATCTTATTCGAATTGTAACTCTGGATTTTCTGAAAAAAATATCTCTTCATTCAGGGCAATTTCACTGAGATATGGGGCCGAGAGTCTTCAGATGCGTTCTCTCATTACTTCAGGCATGCATATGTATGTCAGTTCTACAACAAGAGCTGCCTCAAATGATTCACATGATGCATTTGAACATGTATTAATTATTCTTGCTACAAATCAGTTTTCTTTTCCTTGCTTCTCTGAATGGCTCAGATTTTAGGGTCAGCCGTTGTTCGAGCACAGCCCTGGTCGACAAGTATGTTTTGTTTTCAAGCATATTTCAAATCTGAAAGTTGCTCTAGACAATTGCTCTCCACAATTCCAAATTACTCTGCTTGGAGAAAAAGGCTATGAATAAAGACAATGATCGCTAAATATCATCCTGGGGCCTTCATTTACATACTTCAATATCTTTTAGTGCTAGTCGAGTGCACGGTGACCACGAGCTGCCGGCGTGTCTACTCGAATTCGTTGGTTAAGAGCATTCTGAATTTTGCAAAACTCGAAAAGTGTTTCAAAAGTTCAAACAATGTTCATATGCGTTATGTACATTTTTAAAACTTTAATTTTAAAGAAAAAAAAGAGAAAGCGTTAAAAAAAGACTTTTTTTGGCTGGTTGCCAAAAAGTCGGTGCTCTTGAGGTGTGTCGAGAGTTCCCGAGTTGGCAGTGCATTGACGTCGTGATCACAAAGGATGACTCATCAGAGTGCGTCATTGGCTGTGACTCCGGTTACGACCTTGTAGTAAGTGAAAAAAAAACATTTCTTTCTAATCATTGATAGTTCACGGAAGTACATACATATAAACTCAACCTGATTTCTTGGGTGGAAAATCAATAGTTCCGCATGAGATTTAGATACTTTCTACAAGTTCTAACTAAAAGAGATTTATAACTACAGAAAGATCGCATTGGCGATACTTTCAAGAAGTTTATGGTTAGAACTGAATATTCAGTGGCTCAACTTTGCGGACGCCACCGACAACATCGTCTCCTCGCTGACATGCTCCGCCTCGTCTTCGTGGTGGACGTGGACGACGACGGCGGACGGCGCCGCGCACTCGGACTCTGACGACACGTGGCGGCCAGAGATTGCGTGCAGGCCAGGTGGTGTGCTTATTCATTCTATTAAAGGAGATCATAAGGGAAAAAGTCATACAACGATTGGCGGCCCGATAGCTAAAAAGTACGGTGTTAGCAATCCTTAGAAATGGAGCTACGGCATCTCGCCTCTCTAAACAGAAACTTGTGGCTTTGAGAACGGGCACGTGAACCTATGTGTTAAGCGAAACCCGGCCAATGTTGGTTGCGATATGTATGCATTTTAGATGCTCGTGTTGAATGGCCCCGTCGGCCACGGTGTGGTTCTGCCAAATGTTTTTGAAAATGGCGGGAAAATAAAATATTGGCGAATTCAAAGTATAGGATGTTGTTAATTTCCTCGAGGCAGGGAGATTTTTGTGACTTCGGGGCACTTGCACCGAAGGTTCTAGCTCAACCACCAAATATTGCGAAAAAACAAGACACTATTTATTCGCCTTAGATCTCCTTTAAAAGAGCACATGTTCATGCGAACAATTCAGCAAAATAAAAAGGCATTTAAATAATCGTCATTTCAATTAGCTTTTTGATGCGATACTTTATTATTTAGAGACCGCAGATGATTTTTTTTAAACCGAAGAAAACTGCACGTAAGCATTATTTTAGGGGTAAACAAGTGCGAGAAACTCAAAAATAAATGAAGAATTGCAAATTATGGCCTAATTTGCGTAGAAAATTAGATTTTAAAGAGTAGTAATTACTAGCAAGATGGGCTCGCTACAGTAAGCTGTTTCGAGACGTTCTTTGTGTAAAATTAGGTTCGGGTGGTCACCTACTGCATTCCGAGCGGGGCTTTCCGGCTCTTTTCATTCTACTGAGATTAGAAATACATTATTACACGCTCTGTGGCCATTAATAGGTAACTGACAATGCCTAAACAAAACAAAAAAAGGAACTATATTAAGGCTCACACTCCTGCCTAAATAGAAGTTTTTGACTTCCGCTATTATAAAACCGCTGAGGAAAAACCACATGAAACTTATTACCTCGACGATAACCTCGAAATAATTCAACAAGAAAGAGGATGTTTAGATTCAGCGAAAAGTTGCACTATGGTTTTATAAATTCCAGCGTTTCCGAAGCAACTTATTGTTAGCGCATAAATTTCGCAATTATTTCTGATCGGCATTTTTTTTTCATAATAAGAGCACATATATACATATATATATATATGTATAATGCAAATTGCTCTTTCAGTTGTCGGCTCTCACTCCGTGACTCCGTCAGGTGGTGATCGATCATTACCCTTTTTTATTTACATGCATGAATAAATACATACATACATACATACATTTGTAAATACATAAATACATTGTACGTACATATCTTACTAATAATAAAGCGCTTTGCGTGGGTTTGTAACAGATTTCTTCTGGAACCTTCCATGCTCCTCCCTTGAAGTGTCCAAATTTTAAAAACCACTACGAACGTTGGGACTTTCCTACCACTACCAACGTGGTGACTTTTGCACCCGCAGCTGACTTCTGCCAATGCTTTCGAACATGCTAGAAGGTTCTAGAAGGGCATTTAACCTTATGGAATGCTCCTAGGAGCGGGTCAGTCGTTGGCCACTTCCGGAATATTCTGGAAAAGTCCACATCCCTGGGAACATGGCCCCTTATTTAACCTTCTGGAATGTTCCAAGACAGGCGTTGGCTCCTTATGGAATGTTCTGGAGAACTTGGTCCCTTCTGGAACCTTCTGGAATGTTCCTAGTATCGGGTGTAGACGTTGGCCCCTTCTTGAATGATCTGGAAAACTTCACGTCCCGGGTCCAAATTCGGCAACATTCTGGAACCTTCTGGAATGTTCCAAGGACCGGTGGCAGTCGTTAGCGACTTCCGTAATGTTCTGGTAAATTCCACTTTCGGGGGCCAAACTTGGAACCCTTCTTGAACCTTCTGGAATGTTCCAAGGACCGGCGGCAGACGTTGGCCCCTTCCGGGATGTTCTAGAAAATTCCACGTCCCGGGGCCAAACTCGGTCCCTTCTGGAACCTTCTGGAATGTTCAAAAGCATGGGCAGAAGTCAACATCTGGTGCAAAAGTCACCACGTTCGTAGTGGTATAAATGTCGCAATATGCAAAGTGGGTTTTACAATTTGATCGGGAGGAGCATGGAAGGTTCCAGAATTTTTTTTTTACAAAGCCACGCATACGCTTAGCACTTTATTATTAGTAAGATGTACTCTTAGATTTTATTATTATAATTTTTTTACATTTATTTTTCATTTCCTACTTACGAATTGCCTGCTTGCTTACATAGTCACGTGCAGCAACGGCTGCTCTCTTCTTAACGCCGAGGTCGCCTGTGTGCTTACGGGCGAGTGCACTACGCAGGTTTTTTTCTTATTTTTTTAAAAATTTATTTTAAAGGTAGTAAAAACTCACATTTGAATTCGCGCTATTTTGCCTGACACAAGCGCGAGATAGCATGTAATTTAGAGAGACTACAATAGTGAGGAAAACTGAAATATCTATGATACGGTTGAGTTTTCCTCTCCTCTAAGGTGGCTAAAGTTGTCGACAACGGTGACATCTGCGAAGTTTCGTGCGACATTGGCACGCTGGAGGTGGATTAAAGTCTCTTTATATTAATTGACTAAATGTTCAAGAATGCTTCAAGAAATATTTGAGATTTATCCTGGTTTTTACTGTACCAAAACATTTTCTCCTTTAGAGAAACAACAGAATAAGTTTATCTTAAGAGTTCTGTACATTGTTCAAAGAAGGGCTATCACCGAAAAACTGCAATCGTATGTTCAAACGTGCAAAGGTTTCAAATGGAAGTCCTGTGCCTGGGTCCTTCTTCTCTGTCCCCTTACACAACAATGCAAGCAATCTGTTTATGGGCAAAGCAACAATAAGCAATCAAATAAGCGACGGATCAATGTTCAGTGGTTGAAGTGGAATGAATGTAGAGAGAGAGAGAGAGAGGGACCGCTGGTAAACTGGGCGGAGCCTAAGCCCCGCCCCTCCGCCGCCGGCACAAGTCCGTCGGATTACTCAAAAAAGTACAGTAGACAAGTAACGCTGCTTTCGAAAAGGTAGTTTTTTTTCGAAGCGAGATGTTATTATTCGTTTACTTATTTGATGCTATTTTGCCTAATATTCTTTTGTTATTATAGAATATTCACGTAAGAAAGGTGGTAAAGCATTAAAAAAAATATCATGAACTACATATTTGTAAATTTAATCTTCCTCTTACAGTACCATAACCGTTTTCTCCTTTACAGTACTACAACTTCTACACGCTCCAATACGAAGAGTGGGCGACAAGTCTGCAGTGTAGCTACATGCTCAACGGCCACTACTACTGGTTCTGGCAAGTTGCCCAAATGTCTTTCTTCACTGGCGATTCATTATACGATTCATTATTATGCACTCGATGAAAACAAAATCGAAAATTCCTTCTCATGTTTTCTCTATTCATATTGTACAAGAATTAATTATGCTGTTCTGGCGAACCAAGGGCGACCCAAGGCCACGTCCCTATCTAATCTTTCTAATCTATCACTTCTTCCACACAACCATTCTACCACTGACATGTTGCTGCCATAAATTTCTACTTACATTGTGCTATTATGTTCCTGCATTGATTCGTCGTTATTAAATGCAGAACAGAAGAACGATAGAACCAGTATAGATGTGTCCAAAAAAAAATACAATCAAAAATAAAATAAAATGAAACAAATTAAATTATAAAATTATGCTCAAAAATTAAGGCTATTTTAGGTCTTACTATGCCACTGACGGCACGCTCACAACGCCGGATGAATGGATGCGTGGGCCGATCGTGTGCAGATTACGTACGGAAATCGCCCTCTCACTCCCTCCCTTCTCTCTCTCTCGTCCTCGCGCTCCCTTTCTCTCTCGTTCTCTCTCTCTCTCTCTCGGTCTCTCTTGTTCTCTCTCTCTACTAGACTCTCCCTTTCTTTTCCTGCCACTCCATTAGTCCTTCACTCTCCCCTGTGCTTCTCTGAAATTCTCATGCCCTCTTTCCGATTTTTCTTCTTTTTTTTTCTACTTCTCGTTAACTAATAAACTCAATCTCTCTCTTTCTCTGTTTCTCTCTCTCTCTTTCTCTCTTTCTTTCTTTCTTTCTCTCTCTCTCTCTCTCGCTATATTACATTTCCCATTCTATATTTCAGCGAACGAAACAACGACCACGACTAGCACCGAATCTACCACCACGTCAGCAACAACTTCAACTACAATAACAACATCAACAATGGAGCTAACGACGACCTCGTTGGCGGACACTACTACCGTATCTACCGTATCCGGTACAACGGCCTTCTCCACAGTAACGTCTTCCACTTCTTACTCATCTTCTCCTCTCCTCTCTTCCACTTCTGACCTTGTTGACACGACAACAACAACGGCAGCACCCGTCACGAAGTCTTCGGAAGGTTTTATGTCTTTTTTCATTGCGCACATATTTTGAAAAAAGGTTTTTCCAGGGTTATGTGCAATGAAAAAAGACATACATAAAACCCTCAGAGGAAATTGCACCGCATGTCCTCAGCAGTTCGAAATTCCAGTTTGAATGATTAAAATTAATTTAAATAATCCTATTAATCGGATTAATTTTAGACCCAACAATTTTAGACGGGACTGTATGTACCATTGCTTATTTATTCACAATGTCGACAATTCTTTTGAAAATGCACCACTCATTGTCGCAAGGATAGCCTGTCTCCTGTTTTATTCAAATTTTTCATGTTCAAATCGCTTTATTTTAACCTGTTGATGGATTCGGTTGAGCGCCATTACATTCTCTCTCTGTGTGCTTCTCTCATTCTCTTTCGTTCTCTCCCTCGTTCTCTCTCTCTCTCTCTCTTTCTCTCCCTCTCTCTGTGCTTCTCTCATTCTCTTTCGTTCTCTCCCTCGTTCTCTCTCTCTCTCTCTCTTTCTCTCCCTCTCTCTGTGCTTCTCTCATTCTCTTTCGTTCTCTCCCTCGTTCTCTCTCTCTCTCTCTCTCTCTCTCTCTTAACTTTCAGAGCACTGCCATCAGCAATGCCGCCATGACGACGACTACAGATTCTCCATTGTGCGGCGGCTACATCACGAACAACTCGTTTCTCCTTTTGCCTTTTCTCTTACATATCCTGTCTGCTTGCCATCTTTCTCTCTCTTTCACTCTCTCTCTCTCTCTCTACCCTTCCAGTCTGTACGCCAGCAAGTGCGTCGCCGTGGACACTTCTGCCATCTGCGATGGCTCACCCTGCATCTGCTCGCCCGGCTACACAGGAACCTACTGCTCATTATGCAAGTATACATGTGTAATTCCAATCTATTAATTAATTAAGATTAAAAGTTGCTACATAATTATCTAAATTGTTCAGTAATCTCGCTCAACGACGCGCTGCAGGACAAGATTGGCGATTCGGCAACGAATGTTATACTCGATGTGAGTTTACAAAAAAAAAGAAGTAATTATTCATCTTGTCATACCTCAAGCCACTGTGTTTTCCTATTTATTATTCATGGAAAAAAGGTATTTCATTGTGACAACATAATGTAGAAGAAGAAAACAAATTATATTTTTTCTAGCTCGCTGACTCTTCGCGTAGTGTGCGCCGAGTGGACGGTTCGGCCGGCAACAGCGTCGCATTCGAAGAGGCGCTTCCGGCACTCCTCGCCTCGTTCAATGTCAACTCGGGGGATCTCGACGATTTCGGCTATGACGAAGCGGACATCATCCAGTTTTTAGCATTCGAACGGCAGGAGTTCAACGTCAGGTTTGAGACGAAACATATATTTATTGTTTTAATTTAATTGTTTTTTCGCTTAATTAAACACCATAGCTTAAATTACTCTACAATGCAAATAAGAACTCAGAAATGGGCGTGCTTAATAAATATTCCCAGCAGTAGATTGTAATTAAAATAATAGTTAAATACTAAAAAAAATACACACCATCATTTACTTATGTATACGTTTTTTTCTGCTTCTTTTTTAAATAGCTTTTTTGGAGGGAAAAAATAAAATTTATAATTCTTGCACAGCAAACACGTAGTCCGCATGATGGACTGGTCGCTCGGTCGCTGCTTCACTTTCAATCAGACCGATTACGATGAGGGCACGCATGATTGGACCACGCGGAGGTACATACTCTTTCATAAATTGATTCAAATCATTATAATTATTTTGTTATTTATTTATTTTTATATATCTTTTACAATCTTCTAACGTTTCCCTTTGCTCTATGCATAAATTAGCATATTTCGCCAAGCAAAAAATGACGAATATTTTTTTCTTAAATAATAAATAAAAATGTATCAGGCGTCTCCACCGCTCTCTTTATCAATCAGTCCGACTATCTGCCATGGGTGCAGACGGCCGGCGTCGCTGTCTATGTGCATGAAGTAATGTTTTTTTTTAATTATAAATTTTGTTTTAAAATTTTTAATTATTTTTTTTTAATTTTTATTTTAAATTTAAACGTAAAATCTTACTAAAAAAGTATTCTTTAAAAAAACCCAGAATTTATTTCAATCAATCAAGGTCGGCGCTGACATTTTCGCCGACTCTCAAAAGGTGATCCTGCAACCGCGCTACTCGCATGCCATCGCTATAGAGCAAGTAAGACTCGTTTTAATCATTAAAAAATACCTTAAAAATGGAAGAAACTTTCGAGCTTTTACACTGAAAAAATATAACATTTATTTTTTTCCTGACTATATTTTTTATTTATTCAGATTCCGACTACTTTGCTTCATGAGCCGTACAGAAAATGCGCAGCGAGTCCACGAGACGCATCGTCGTACTATTTTAATGGCTCTTACACAGTTGCGGTGAGTAAACTCTTTATGTCTCACTTTCCACTCCCTCCCTCTCTCAGTCTCTCTCACCCTCTCCTTTTTCTCTCCTTTCGCTCCCCTTCACTCTCTCTTTCTCACTATCTCTCTCTTCACTCTCCTCTCTCGTCTCTCTCTCTCTCTCAGGGCTGTTACGTGTCCTGCTACCAAGACGGTGTCCGCACCGCCTGCGGCTGCTATGATTCCTACTATCGCTTCCCAAGCGATGGCACTCCACCATGCAACGCAAACCAGCGTGTGTTAATTTATTAGAATATTTCCAAGAAAGCCATGTGTATGTATGTAGATGTAAAAGGATATATATATATATATATATATATATATATATATATTGTTTACTTTATTTACACGAAAATTTGGTTAATTAATTAAATATGCGCAAAAACCAAGTTAATGAAATTAATATAGCCCCCCTCCTATTCAGTCGCCTGTCTGTCTCTTGCGAAGAGTTCGCCGCCGCCCGGCTGCTCTTGCCCGCCTCCATGCGTCGCGACAACTTATGACATATCCATGTCGGCCGCGCCCTTCACGCAACAAGTACACTCAATTATTTCAGCCTCTTTTTATCTCTCTCGTTCTCGTTCTCTTCCACCTCTTTTTTCTCTTTCTATCTCTCTAGCTCTCTCTCTCTCAGCAAGTCTCTCGCTTCTCCCTTCACGACACCGCAAAGGTGAGCATCTATCTAAGAAGCGCATCGAACATCGCCATGCAGGAGCAGCCCTCAATGACGGTATGATGAATCTAATCAATGATCTTTGATCTATGAACTATCAAGTCAAATCTGCTGCTTTTAACACAGTTTTCCGAGTTCCTCGCAGCGATCGGCGGCATTGGCAGCGTGATCATGTCAATTACTGTATTCGCCGCCATCGAATTAGTAGTTCTTCTGGTAGTTATAATTGTAAATTGAATAAATACGCTCTCTGAATGCCTGCTCAAATGAATGTACGCAATAAGGTGTTGCCGGGCCCGGCCCTACCCGGCACCGGGCATATGTACATAGCTTGGGGTCCGTCTCTCTCTCTCTCTCTCTCAGTCTTACAATTTTTCTCATCCCATTCTAAACCATCTCATATTGTCTGGAATCTCCTTCCGTTCGAAGCTCTTTTTCCTTTCTAAGGTCGTTTTCGCGGTGACCAATACTCTGCAGCACAATTAGAAGTCCGTGCCCCGACTCGGCTACTCACAATCAGATCTTCATCTGCTCACCATTCTCATTCGATCATTTTGTAACGAACACATTCTGCTTCCGTTATTCAATGTACATTCCGAACGAGACGCAATCGATGATCTCTTTGTTCCGGTACGTCAGACAAGAAGATAATTTTTAATCAGTACAGTATATTTCCTTTTTAATTATAAACATTAACAAATTAACAAATAATAATAATAAACCTAAAATGACTACAGATATTGAAACGATTACTTCTTTTTCTTTGCAGCAGACAATGGTCTTTGGAGACCGCCTTGTTGAAGGATCACTCAGACACAATTCATACCGTATCTCCTCTAATAGAGCCCCTCAGGCTCTGGCTATTTCCAGTGCCGTCATCTCGAGAGGGTGACGGACGTTCAATTCAAGGAGGTTCACTTAGAGGAAATATGTAACTCTCTATTTCTCTCTCTTCTTCTCGTTCTCTCAGTATGGGTGTTACCTGTGGTACAGGATGCTATATAGGCAGAGTTCTCTGTTTCACTCGTAGTTCACTCAGAATACTACAAATTAGGTCTGCCTCGTGTTCCTCTTTCAGCACATTCATCATTGCATGTATGTATGTACATATGTACATACATCTTCCCTTTCCATGGTTTCGCGTCAAAACCGGCCAATGGACACACAAAAGCAGCAGAGATTGGAGGAGGTCAGAGTAAAACTTGACGAAAACAAATAAGAAAGACAGCGTCAATAAAAGGCACAGTTAGAGAGACAAAGACAGAGGGAATGAGAGAGAGAGAGACTCAAGGAAAAAAGGAGTCAAAGATCATAAATGCACTTGAATAACGAGAATTCTGCTTTGAGAAGACGGCAAAAAAACCAAATACTTATAACAAGAAACATATTTTGCAGAAAAGTAAAAAAAAAGATAGGTGAGTAATTTTGAAAGAGAGCGAGAGAGAGAGAGAGAGAGAGCGCGTATAAGGGAGAAAAGGAAGGCACTAGAACAGGAAAAGTGGACAAGGCACAAGAAAGAAGACAAAAACGTAGTAAAATCTAAGAAAGACCACAGCTCGCATAAAACTTCAAGACGCATTGTCTTGAAACGATAAAATGCTCAACGGATCAGCGAAGGATAGAGAGAAAGAAAGAGAGAGAGAGATAGAGAGAAAGTGAGGGGGAGAGACAGAAGTGATTGCAGATTAGCGACATGCCGCCTCGATGACAATGGCCTTACCCGAAAAGGAGACACAATGAGAAAGGAAGAACGATTATGTATGCGGGGCATTGAGAAGAGCTTCCCTAAATGAGTGTGTTGTGGCTCCTCATGTCATGCAATCGTAAACCAGGAGGTATTCAGCAGATGGGAGAGAAAGACAGACAAAGAGGAGAGATAGATAGAGAGAGAGAAAGAGAGAGATATAGAGAGAGTCGGAGAGAGATAGAGGGAGTGAGAAAGCTTGCCTCTAAATCGCATTTATGAATCGACACACACTTACTCAAATAGGCACTGAAGAGCAAGAAGCGTCCTCACAATCTGGCTCCCTCGTACCTTTTTTTAATATTGTTGCACTTAGTTATTCATATTTTCCTATGTGTTCGTCAAGGGGTCGCAATTCTTCTTATAAATCATTTAGATTTCTCTCGCCATACACGCGAGAATTGAAGCGACGAATAGGCAGAGTACATCTGCCTCAGTTTCCATACCTTCATAAACTGAATCGTCAACAGCCAAGGTTACATACATCACAAGTTGCCTTCCTCTCTGTTTTGCAAACAATTGAGTATCATCAATTTTTTTTTAATTTCGCATGTTCGTGAACAATTCTAAGGTAACCCCTCCATGTTTTTGAATAACATTTAGGTAGAAAACTCTAACGTTCATCGCCACCAATGACGATTGGACAGGCAGAAAGCTCCGCGCACCAAACTCCGCCCACTTGCAAGACTCGGCAAAAAACCATGCAACATCATCCGGTGGCTCCACCGCTTCATCGCCAGAGCAGAGGCACCCGAGAGGGGGAGAAGCACTGTTCTCTGTCAGGGATTCTATGATGGTTCTTTACATTCGTTTCCATGCCGATTGAGCACGAAATAGAAGTATCTTTTGCCCACCAAAACTAGTAGGAGGTTCTGAAAGCCCGAAAATTGGGTAAGTAATGGCGAAAATTCAAAGAAGAATCCTAATGTAAAGTGTGAAAAAATGGATTTTAAAAGGCTAAAAACCGATTTGTTTTCTATAAAAAAAAATCCAAAATAATACTTATTGTTCATCATTTAGGCGACTGTTGAGTCGTTTATTTTATTTTTAGGTCACCCTGGCAACGGCGGCGATAGTGGAAACTGTAAATCTGAGGCGAGCGGCGCGGGTCCTGATGCTGCGAGTGGGAGTTCCGGCCGAAGCATCGACTCTCCCTTTGCCCCACGGCCTCCTCCCCTGCCAGAGACGCCGCTCTCTTTGGCAGCTTCCGCTTCCCGTCACGGACTGGTTCTGCAAGGACGGGAAGTTCAAATTCACCCCCCGGAAATCCGCCGCTCACTCCGGACAAGAAGAAGAATGAGGCACTCAAGGTAAGAAGGGGAAAAGGAGCTTTGAGTTTTTTTTTTCTTGCGTCGTTAATGGTAACATATTTAATATAGAGTATATGTATAGACTTCGTTGGCGAAACTCACTAAATTCCATCTCTCCCAATCGTATCCATCAACGAGTTGACATTCGACCATATATGTATGTATGTATGTATGTAAGATCTCTGCGCTCGTCGCACATTCCGTTTGATTGATATGAATATAAAAGAAGTAATTAATTGATTAATTATATAATTACTAACTTTTGATTCCTGCCCAGAATGAGCTCGTCTGCCCTTCTCGCGCTCTCTTCACTTTTCCTTCTGCTGCTAACGACTACGCACGCCTCTGACGGTGGTGAGTGGCAGTCTTTAAATTAAAAAAAGAATAGATAAATCTATTTTTTTAAACTGTTTTTTTCTATATTAGACCAAATGATAATGTGATATCTTGCTAGACAGCAATGACAGTTGCAGAAGTAGAATAATTATTATATACATATCATTACGAGTGACACAATCAAAAATTGCTTATGAAATTGTTTTGAACACCTCCATATACTTTATTAGGTAAGAATTACAGAAAACAGAAAGCATAAAAGAGAGCTTATAATTGATTCTAGACTCACGAGTCGCGAATTCAGCCGAAACGTGCTGCCCACGGGCGATGGAGGCATTCTCCAAGAAGGTCAGTCAAAGACACTTTTGGCAATCTGCAAGCCATATCATTCACTCGCTTTTTTCCTTTTTTTGCTTAGTAAATATATATTTATATCATAATATTTATTGAAAAATTTAAAAAAAAAATAAAAAGCAGCAGCTGCACCGCGCCGAAGATGTGGAAGAGGTCGACGAGAGCCAATGTCGAAGGTGAGAGAGTGAGAGATAGAAAGAGAGAGAGAGAGATTGACAGAAAGAGAGAGAGAAAGAGATAGAAAGAGAGAGAGAGGGAATACTGTAAGTGTAAGATTACAACTTAGCATTGTGAAGTGCGGAGAAGAGGTAGCGAGAGAGCGAAAGTGAGAGAGGGGAGAGAGAGGGAGAAGAAAATAGAGAGAAAGAGAAAGAGGGAAAAAGTGACAGAGAGAGAGAGAGAGAGAGAGAGAGAGAGCAAGGGAAGTGGGAGTTCGCGGCTTCTGATGGATGCTGGGAAAGAAGATGTTGACAGGAAGTTCACTGCATCATAGCAGAAAAGTAAAAATTCAAATTTAATAAAATGAAAATAAATAACTAAGTAAATATTTTGCGACGATGATAGTTAGTCTTGATAATACTTTCCGTTTTCTGTAGATTCGGTGTGCTGCGACGTCTTCGCGTACGACGAAAATGAAGAGGGGATGTAAGCTGCATATTATTTCTCGATATGATTCGCGTGTACGTAAATGTACTTGTTTGCCAACTTAAATTTGAGTAGTATTGTTAACTATAACGGGGCGCCAGCTTTTCCTGAGTGGGTTTTCAGTCTTTTCAAACTATTCTTTTTTTATTAATGTAATAAAAAGTTAAATAAGCAACGTCTTTACAAGTGATTTGTGTATGGTAAAAGAAGAGCACTTGAAGCTTTAGTATGGTTAGCCGACGCCCACTGTCCACGAATCGGGGACAACAATAGAATGGCGCAGTCGGTAGAAGGTGGGAAAGGAAGGTTATGGGAATGCTACGAATGGTTCCTCTGTCTCTTTATCTCTCTCTCTCTCTCTCTCTCTCTTTGTCTCTCTCATTGCTTCTATCTCTTTCTCCCTCTCACTCATTCCACACTATTGAACAATCGCTTTCAAGCAGTATCATTTTTTTCTTACCTAATCTGTCGTCTCTATCTTACACTCGCAGTCTCTCTCTCTCTCTCTCTCTCTCTCTCTTTCTCTCTTTCTTCGCTTTCCATCTTCTCCCCTCCACCCTCCATCCTTATCTCATCCTCTTCCTTCTGTTCTCTGCTAGTCGTTCCCTTGTAAGCTCCGCCCATTTCGTCCTTCAGCTGCTCTATTATCACTAACCGCTGCTACAGGGAGCACGGTAGGAGGATTGGATAGTTGAGGAGAGGAGAGAGCATAGGAAAACTCAAAATAGTAGGACAGAGTATTTTGAAGCATTCTCAGCTTTTTCATCTTGTGTCTGTTTATTACATTTATAAGAGAACGAAGAAACTGATAGTTGAAGGAAAAAAACCATTCTTGAAAATACTATTGTTTTTTTTGTAATTACATGCTGTGAGTAAATCCAGCTCAATCTTTTTTTTTTTTACAAAATTTGCAGTACACTCTCACTCACTGTTCCATCTCAACTGGTAGAGAAAAGAAAAAAAAACAACTTCATTTCGGAACATAAAAGGGTTAGAGAATACACTAGTTGATCGCTATGAGGAAAGAGGAGTTTTTAGGGCATAAACTGGGCAGTATCCCCTCTTACCAGATGTAACGTCCGAAGTTGCACAAGGGAGTCCCATGTGGCATGTGCTCTGCCAGGCAACGGAGAAGTCACAAAAAGACGAGGGGCGAACTCTCGTGGTGTCTGTTTTTATTTATTATTTTCATCAAAGGTAACTGGAGAACCGTTCACGCAACAAGACCATGGAAAAGACATATATAAATGGGATATCTTGGACATAAAATGGCTCTCCTCCTTCTACTCTTCGTAACATTATCTTTTCTTGAGTAAAACTTTTCAAGTCCCAAAAATTAATCTAATAAATGCTCGTATGTACATAGTCATGCTGAGCGAGTAATCGTCGTTTGCTCTTCGATATCATGTCATATTGAGTCCTTTCATTCTTGCATTTCATTCGATTGTACAGGCGGCATTTACTGTTTGCACTTAGCAATTACTTAAGGATTTATCCACTTGTATACTCTAGATTATTCTCAACTCCTGCCCAGAATAAAGTGACATATTTTTAGCTAGCTGTTCGGGGAAGACATATGCATCTGTATTACGAACAAGCATGGCCAACGAATTCGAGTAGGCAGCGTTTTGCCTGGTAGCACCGGGTCATCTTTCATTGACCGTGAAAACCGCGCATCGCGACCGCAGCGCCCCAAAAATCTGTTCATTTATTTTGGGAGAGACATAATTAACATACAAATTAGTAAAGCATCAGATACCAAGGTGGCGGGAGGTCCGATCACACAAGAGTCGACTATGAGGAAACCAAATGAGAAGAAAGAGAAACCACAGAGAGAGAGAGAGAAAAGACTTGAAGTTCAAAAAGACGAGAATGAATGAGTGAGTGCCCTACTACTCAGTGGTAAAGGCGGCAATTCGAACCTGCATTAAATATTTTCAGTAATTGTCCTCCTTTAATTTGATGTTAATTTATAGACCGTTTTCGTTCGCACCATATCTCGGTAAAATTATTCTTTGTGGCTCTATCATATCCCCTCTTGAGTGGTTCACTCTCGCTCTCGCTCTCTCTCTCTCTCTCTCTCTCTCTCTCTCTCTATCTATCTATCTATCTAGTCTCTCTGTCTTACTATTTTTCTCAACCCACTCATATAATTTTTCTCACCCTATTTTTAAGCGGCTCTTATTGTCGGGACTCTCCTTCTCGGCCACGCTCTCTCTCTCTCTCTCTCTCTCCTTTCTAAGAGCTCATTTTCATGGTGGCAACACTCAGCATCAGCACACAATTCGCAGTCTCGTCTGCGCAGCCTCCTCTGCTCACCATTCTTCATTCGATCCTTTAGTCCGATCAGGGAAGCGAGCGCTTACTTATGTCTGTTATTCCACATAAGACGTTTTAATTAAATATTTCTACATACATATTATTCTTGTTGTTGTTGTTGAGAAGGCATGTTCGCACTTTTTTTTTTTAAATCGCTAATCCTTATAAAATGTCTACAAGCTACAGTAGCGACGACAGCGACTTGGAAGTCATCGCGAAGCCTGGCTCCTCGGATTTCAACGAGCCTATCGATGATCGCTTCGTTCCAAACGTCAGAGACAAGAAGATCGCTTAAAATTAAAATATGAACAAAAATAATAATATTAATTAAAATAACATGACCAAAATAGAAGAAAAAAAACGATTACTACTTTTTGCAGCAGCCAATGGTCGCGAGCAACGACGAGCTAGCACTTGATGATGACAACGTCGCCTCCTCGGAGAACTCGGAGTGGTCGACGGATGATGAGTCGTTCATCAACTCCGATGACTCATCGACCGACTCCGATGACTCATCGACCGACTCCGATGACTCATCGACCGACTCCGATGCTGTTTCCACCGACTCCGACGCCAGATCGGAGCACCCGGCTCGATCAATCGATAGCGACGAGGACGCGGATGAAGAGGGCGAGAAGAAGGATAAGGAGGAAGAAGAAGCATCAGAGAAGAACGATGAAGTCAAGGATCATACGACAGATGTTCGCGAGCTTATAGTATATACATATATATTATATATATATAAGCTTTAATTTTTTTGATATATTTATAATTATTTTTTCAGGAACAAGAAATCCCGCCGAGACAGTCCAAGTGGATTGTCACAATAGAGATACTCCACTCCATTCTTACATTCGAGTTCGGACTGATGGTGACTTCGCGTAGGAAGACCACGACACGTGACGAGACCGCGAAGCGTGTCAAGACCGCGAGGCGTGACAAGACCGCGAAGCGTGTCAAGACCACGAGGCGTGACATGACCGCGAAGCGTGTCAAGACCGCGAGGCGTGACAAGACCGCGACGCGTCCATTCTGGCGAGATATCTCCGCAGTGCTCTTCTACTCGGTTCTACTTTCCGCACCGCTAATCGCGATCGCCATATTTGCTCAGGCGACGGGTTCGATTTATATAATTTCTATTACAATTATTACTTAGCTAATTAAATTGTATATTTATTGCATAATTGAACATACTATACACATGTATCATACTTTTTTTAATTGGTTAATAATTACATATTTAAGAGAAAAAAATTTCAGACTCCGACAAGGTCGACCAAGAATGCATCATTCCATCGGCGAAGGATGAGGACGCTGCGCCGAAGCTCCACCCTAACGTGGCTCTCATTATACACAACGCAACATGCATGCCGATCGGCTCTGGCATCATGTATCTCAAGGTTCCGGTAAGCCGGACTTCGGAAGAATATTATTATTATTTATTGAGAAAATAATTTAACAAAAAAATTTTTTTAATAGAAGCGTGCTTAGTTCTTGGGAGGTAATGTCTATCCACCAGGTCACCCTCGCGCTTTCGACGGCGCGCGACGCGGTCGCGTTCGGTCGCGACCTTCTCTTTGCGGAAGTTCACATCAGCGGCAGCGGCCTCTCCGGCTCAGACTTCCTCTTCGAGTTCCATGAGGTGCCGATGAAGGCGCCGAGGAGCAGCGGGTTCCGCAACAAGACCGCGGCGCGTGACGAGGCTGCAACGCGTGACAAGTCCACGACGCGTCCATTTTGGCGAGATATCTGCTCTTCTACTTGCTTCTACTTTCCACATCGCTCATCGAGATTGTCATATTTGTTCAGGCTGCGGGTTCGATTTATATAATTTCAATTTCAATTACTACTTACCATTCGTTAATTTAATTGCTTATTTATTGCATAATTGAACATGCTATACACATGTAGTATTATGGTTTTATCCCGCAACGAAGTTGACGGTCGGCCTATAACATCCCTGTGCTAATCCCACAATCGGCCTGATACAACGATAAATTGTTAATTGTTAATTATGGTTTTAATTGGTTAAGAATTACATATTTAAGAAAAAAATTTCAGTCACCGACAAGGTCGACATCCCGTCAATACCACCACCACCAGTCAGCCACCAAGAATGCATCATTGCATCGGCGAAGGATGAGGAGGCTCCGCGGAAGCTGCACCCTAATGTGGCTCTCATCATTCACAACGCAAAATGCATGCCGATCGGCGCTCACATCATGTATCTCAATGTTACGGTAAGCCGAATTTCGGAAGAATATTATTTTTTATGGTCAAGTTGTTTTTTTATATATTTATAATGTCTATCCAAGAGGTAACTCTCGCGCTGTCGACGGCACGCGACGCGGTCGCGTGCGGTCGAAACCTTTTATGGGCGAAAGTTCGCATCAGCGGCAGCGGCCTCTCCGGCTCAGACTTCCTTTTAGAGAGCAACGAGGTACCGATGAAGGCGCCTGGCAGCAGCGGGTTCCGCAACTTCACCAGCGACCTCCTCGTCATGCTGAACGGATTTCAAACGTTCGTGAGAAGATTACCTGATTCATTTTCTAATTATCTAATTGGTTTTAAAAATTACTTGGAAAAATTAACTTTTTTAAAGGAGTGCAATCACCCAAAAATATGTAATGCTGGGTTCGAATTGCCGCGTCTGCCCTGTAATTCCTTACTCTCATTCTCGCGTGCTATTTCGCAGGTCGCACAAACCCGCTGCGTGAAAAGAGCACGCGCGAATGAGAGTGCAAAGGGCCGCGGCAATTGAAATATCACATAGTTTTTCAGTGATCATCCTCCTTTAAAAGTTTTTACAAATTCAGTTGAAAACTGTGAACTTTTTCCGCTCAAAATCAGCTGCAAAGTACAACGACTTTATTAAATATATGTTTGAATTGATAACGTCATTCATTTCCCTAACTTATGTACAATACAGTTATCGTCAGCGTCTGCCGCCGCATCGGTCGCACACGTTTACGCTGAACGCGAGCGCCGTTGTCGACTTGGTGGATAAAACGACTCGCCTTAATCTCGTCAGTCATAATGTCAAGCAGGTGCCATTCTCGGTGGAGTGCGCTATGATTTATTGATTTATTCTTTTTTTGACGTCATTCCAATTATTGATATTTTGTCTACACTCATTCTCACACACACTTCTTTTTTTCTATTATACATCAAGAAGAAAAATACATAGTTTTGTTGTTGTTGACTGATTAACCTTTTTTTCTGATTTCTGTCTCAATTTTTTACGATATTATATCTCGCATAATTTTATGCTTCAAAGTCCCTCTTGCGTGGTTTCCATAGCCCTTTTTCGCCTGAATATTCAACAATTTTGGGATGGTACTCTATTGTTGTTGTTCTTCATGGATAAACTGCACCAATAAAAATGATTCCATTTCGTTCATTGAAGTGTAATTCGTACACACGCATGGAACATAAAAACTAATCGGTTTGGAAAAAATGGATAAATGCATATACACGTAAATTGTTTTGCACTTCTCTCTCGCTCTCTCTCTCTCTCTCTCTCTCTCTCTCTTTTCATAACTTCAACGTCTCTTCTAACCTCGCTCCTCCCCTTCTCCTTGTCAATCTCTCTATCCATGATTCGCCTCTCGTCTCATCTCATCGTTCTTCTCTTTCTCACTCCATTGCCTCATCTCTCAGGACTCTCTTTCTCTTCCAAGCTCACTCCTGTATCTCATAAGAGGCCGTTTTCTCTGTGGCAAAACGCCTCACCACAGCTAGCAGTCACGACCTGCCTTTATGCTGCTCCGCTTACCATTCATTCAATACTCCATCCATATCAGCGAATCGAGCGCTTACTTTTTTTTTCCTATTCCATTGTCGACTTTCTTATAATCACTTTATTACACATATATTGTATATATATATATATATATATATATATATATATATATATATAAATATATAGATATATATATTTATATATATATATATATATATATATATATATATATATAGATAATTTATGTTCAACTGCCCCTGCCGTCGTAGTAAAGTGTCATATTTTTGGGGGTAGAAGTGAGGGGACCTCCCAGACCCGGCAACTTGCTCCGGCACCTTCATCCCCCTCCACTCTGTCAGCTTCTGCCGGGAGGACGGCAGCATTTCTGAGGATGCATTACTGAGTCACATTGTTTCTGTGAACATCTGCTTATTGTTAGGGAAGTCAAACAAGGCGAGAATTGCGCAGAAGGTAGTGCGGTCAACACGAACACTTAGTGCCGCAGGTTCCGTATCGGCGCACTATTTTTGCATTTGTTTTTTTCATCTCTAACTTACTTATAACATTATTTCCTTCAGCAAGTAATGCCTTGTTCAAAACTAGACCAAATAGAAAATGACAGATAATTTAATTTTAATTCAGACATTTTAGTATGACAGGTGCACGGCAGACAACATTTTTCCTCTTCCTAGGCGATAGCATGGTGTGCTGTTATTAGCCAGAAATCATTTCTTATCCTAGCGCGAATCGTTTATTCCTATACTAGGTCATTCGTTTAAATATGCTTTGAATCAACCAATAAGTTGTTTTAAACTTCATCTTACAATGCACTGGCGTACATTTCTCTCATCACTGGCGTACATTTCTCTGCGTACATTTCTCATCACTGGCGTACATTTCTCTCATATTCGTGGGCACTCCCGCGCTGCCCGGGCTGCCCTGCGAGGGAGAAGACAATCAGCTGACTCCCTCTCACACACTTATTCCTTCTTGTTCAAGCTCTAATTTCTCTCTCCTACGTCTGCTGTCTACCCTTCTTTCTCTCTCTCTCTCTCTCTCTCTCTCTCCCTTCCTTCTCTCTCGCTGTCTCTCTCTCCTTCTCTCTCGCTGTCTCTCTCTCTCCTTCTCTCTTTTCTGTCTGTTTTAATCCAGCTATTCCACTGTCAGAAACGGTCTACCGCCGTGGTGCCCGTCGCTGGAAGAAATTTTACCACTTCAGAGGGCATCGATTCCAGGTAGAAGAAGCCGTGCTCATTTATTGAAGGCAATATGTATGTATATCCTACCATGGGCCTGAAATCGCAATGAGGCAATCTATATACTCAAGCGAATGATGCCATTGAGATGAAACGGTTTGGAATCAAGAAACATCCTTCCGGTAAGCGTGCGGAAAATTTTTCTATCTGGACTCGATAATTTGACAGAGGAGTACACTTTAAAGTTGAGCTAATAGATACCGGACCATTACGGTATTTTCCGAAATGGTCCGGTACTCAGAGTTTTGTTAGTTTAACTTTGAGTAGGTAGCCATTACTGTCCATGTATTAAAATATATTAGCTATTTTTAAGCACCATTTATATGAATAAAGCTCGAGAAAGCACTCCCTCACCAATCCTTCCTCGGACTTTTTTTTCAGGCGCCCCATTTTAAGGTATGAACATCTCATCTCAATGGTTTTCGATTGAGCTCTACTATGATTTTAGTCCTCCTTAGATGGGGTGTTTATTCTGTTAAAAGAACAGAGCTGCTTGCTAGATGTCTTGCATCAAGATAAACAAGTTCCTCTCCCAGCATTTTTGATCATTAACAAAAATTTTTGCCCATATATGGGAACGAATTTCACTCCAAACATTCGGGGTAGAAATTCGCGGTCGTAGCGTTGCCTTTTGAAATTTCAATGTAACGTTGTTCTAGTCGTTTAAAATGTTTCCATCGATAAATTGAGCGATATAAAAGGTGCGCTCAAATACTTTGGGCGTTGTTCCATTTGGAGGCGAAGCGGCTGAATCGTCGAATGCAATGCGAGATTTGCCATGACGTCATCTGGGGCATCGGCCGGCAGGGATATCGATGCGTGGATTGCAGGCTCGCCGTTCACAAGAAGTGCCACCGACTGGTGCACGCAGCGTGCGGAGAGGTGAGGACAGGGATGTCCAAGGCGGGCCGAGGCCGGGCCGGGACCGGGCCGAGCCCTGGGCCCGGCATGGCCCGTTGCTAATTTGGCGGGCCGAGCCGGCCTGGGCCTGGTTTTGGACATCCCTATGTGAGGAGTCCAGAGAGGGCCTCCTTCCCTCCCCTCTCTTCTCACTCATTCACTCCAGGGAGGCCCATCTTTCACTCCTCCACTCCCGTCTGTTCCCGCACTGAGTCGCCCCCATCAATCGAAACCGAGGAGAAGGAATCGACAATGCAGCCTTCAAGGAGTGCGAGATTGGTGTGCTGCCAGAGCAGGGGAATGACGAAGCTGACAGGAGCAGAGCGACTTCCCTTATGGTTATGAGAGAGAGAGAGAGACAGAGAGAGGGATAGAGACAGAGAGAGGGAGAGAGGGAGAGAGACAGAGAGCGGGAGAGACAGAGAGAGGGAGCGAGAGAGGGAAAGAGAGACAGAGAGAAAGAGGGAGCGAGAAAGGAGAGAGAGAGAGAAAGAGGGAAAGAGAGTGAGAGAGGGAGAGACAGAGATAAAACCATCTTGTATTGCAGAACAAAGCGGACCACCGGCCTGACTGGTCCGTGTCTCTCTCTGATTTCCGCCTGCTAACGGTGCTAGGGAAAGGATCTTATGACAAGGTGATGCAAGCAGAGCACATTGCAACTAAGCAGATTTATGCTATCTAGATCATCAAGAAAGAGATGTTCAATGAGGACGGGGTTGGTGTGAGACTGGACAAGAGAGAGAGAGAGAGAGAAAGAGAGAGAGAGAGAGAGAGAGAGAGTGGATGAATGATGCAGATGATAACTCATGCTTAGCAGGATGATATTGACTCGGTGCAAACCGAGAAGTCTGTTTTTGAGAAGGCGTCTAATTATCCATTCCTTGTTGGACTTCATTCGTGCTTCCAGGTTCTTTTTCAATTGTTGCGTGCCACCAATCAGAAATAGACAGAGCGAGTCTCCACGTTGTTTAGACTGACTCGCGACTCTTCTTTGTTATTGAATTTGTCCCTGGCGGAGATCTGATGTTTCACATGCAAAGACAGCGCAAGCTTCCTGAAGACCACGCCTGGTTGGTTGTCTTGGAATTGGAAGGAATCTTTACTCAGATCTTGCAGCTTCTACTCAGCTGAGATCATTCTGGCTCTCCACTTTCTTCACTCTCACAGCATCATCTACCGTGATCTCAAAATGGATAATGTTCTCATGGATGCTCATGGTCATATTAAGTTGACCGACTATGGAATGTGCAAAGTTTGTTTCCATTCACGAAGTTGAGTCTCCAAATATCTCTTCATATCCTCTAGGACAACATTGGCGAAGGTGACTTAACATCTACATTCTGCGGAACACCCAACTACATCGCTCCTGAAATTCTTAGAGGCGAGGAATACGGTTTCAGCGTTGATTGGTTTGTCTTATTTATATCTTCCTTTCTCTTTCTCTTTCTCTGTCTCTTTGTCTTTCTCTTTCTCTTTCTCTTTTCTCTTTCTCTTTCCCTTTCTCTTTCTCTTTCTCTTTCTCTTTCTCTTCTTGCAGGTGGGCCCTGGGGATGTTGATGTATGAGATGATGTCTGGCCGCTCTCCCTTCGACATAATGGCTCCCCAAGGAGAGAGCGAGCAGAACACGGAAGACTACTTCTTCCAGCTCATCCTCGAGGGACGAATTCGCATTCCGCGAACTCTCTCTGTCAAGGCAGCTTCCGTGCTCGGCCAGTTCCTTCAAAGGGTTGGAGATTCCTTTGACTTTATTCTCGTTTCCTCTCTCTCTTCCTTGCTCTCCCCTTTTCATTCCCTCTTTTTTCTCGCTAGCCCGAGGCATCGAACCCGGGACGTTTGTATTACGGCTCCAACTCATTCGCACTACACTAAATCACCCTCTTCCTTCCTAGGCGCCTTCCGACCGTCTTGGATGCAAAGTGGACATCGAAGAGGGGCTGCGTGATATTAATAAACATTCCTTCTTCCGTGGCCACATCGACTGGCAGCTGGTGGGTTCTTCCACCCAGGGATGTCCAAAACCAGGCGCGGGCCGGGCCCATGGGGCATGCGGACCGGGCCGGGCCGGGCCGGACCCGGACCCGCCAAAGTAGCAACGGGCCGGGCTCGGCCCGCTTTGGACATCCCTTGTTCCACCTTTGGGCTCTTTGCCTGAGTTTCCTACTCCTTTAAGCTGAAGAACAAGCAAGTCGCTCCTCCGTACAATCCAAGTGTCCAGAACGACCGTGATCTCCAAAACTTTGACACACAATTCACTGATGAGGTCCGGTTCAGTTTTATATATTTGCTAAAGTTTCATTTATTCATTGATGGTGAGATAATTTATCAATTTCAGTATTTTACTAGTCGGTAACATGGTAAATATGTATGTCAAAAGGAATGAAGTAGTTTTTCCTTGCTTGCAGGAGCCTTGTCTTACCCCGGATGACCCAGCCGTCATTGCCCGGATAGACCAGAGTGAATTCGACGGCTTCGAGTACATAAACCCTCATCAGATGGGCCGCGAGGATGCCGTCTAATCTAATGAACCTCTTTACCCGCTCTTCTCTTTCAGTTTTCTGCGTTCTATGTCATTCTTAGGAAGTTCCTTTTTTTCTTTTAATCATCTCTTATACATTTCTTGCCCATTTTTTCTGACTTTGCCCTTCGCTCATTTTCAGTTCTTAACTTTCTTATTCATTGAACATTCTGTCATTCTGCCTTACTTCATTTTGCATATCAACTTTTCTAACGTCATCTTTTCTGCGCGTTAACTAATCACTAAAATCTTGTATGACTTTTTTTCGCAGTTACTATGGTTCCAGAATTCATTGTGATAAGTTGTAGCGATAACTATTTGAATGTGCCTGAAGTATAGATTTTTGTACGAAATAATACTTTTGTGATCGTGCACATTTCCTACTCGAACTGCGATGCAATCTGTTGTTAGTCCTTCATGCTTACTCTGCCTTGTTAAATAGCTCTCTCACTCTCTCTCACTCTCTCTCTCTCTCTCTCTCTCTCTCTGTTCTAGATGATCAATTCCAAGGCTTCATTGCTATGAGAAATGTTAGAAGAACTGCAACTTGTCTGATAATACTGGAAGTCGAATAATAATATTCAATATTCGCTCCGTTTACTCACGTCTTGAAATGTATGAAATCAGAAAGGCAGAAAGAAGAAGCCTTTACCTCTGAATGAAGAAAGGACGGTGTTCCAGAGTCTCAGCCTAATTTATTTTTGGCTTGTCGACTGCTATTGAACTTTCTGAGACGTGTGCCGGTCTGCCGCGGCCTCTCATACACTCCACAATCTTTCTCCCTTTCTACTCTCTGCCCCGGTTGGCTAGACGGCTGGGGCAAAATGTTGTCTCGAGGCACGCCCCATGCTACCTCTAGCTTCCCTTCATCCATTCCCATCTCTCTCTCTCTCTCTCTTTCTCTCTGTCTTTCTCTCTCTCACTTACTCACTCACTCACTCTCTCGCCTCTCGAAGTCTGCCGCGTCAATTCCGGAGGCTGCCGTATATTAAATGTAACGGATCCTTTAGTATCCTCTGCTGTCTAATCTGCCCTTCGTCATGAGTGCTCCTTCTCTTTTTTCCATCCTTCTCTCAGATTGCCTGGAGATGTGTGCCGTTCTGCGTCGAGAGTGCGTGTCTCTGCGATGAGCCGCTGCGAGTCGGACTCTCTGCTGTCATCTCTGTGCCTGGCAGAAGTGAAGAAGATTGACTCTCTGGTGTCCCCCTCCGGTTTCTTCCGTGACCCTCGTCTGGGCCTCCCTCGGAAGGAGCGGGCGGAAGAGCTGGGTCTGCAGCTGCTTCTCGCTCTCATCCGTCGTCTCTTTCCTGCCAACCCTGTCCGTGATCATCTCCTCCGCGACGTGTCCCCCTGGCTAGACAACTCCGATTCACTGGCCGATCGACTTGCGAGCAGTCCCGATGAGGAGGTTCTTCACTCGATCTCTTTCTCACTTCCGCTCTCTCCCTCTCCATCACTCTTACTTCATCTCCCTCCCCCTCCCTTCTCTTCCTCTCCCTACCCCTCACTTCCTCTCTCTCACTCTCTCTCCCACTTTCATCCTCTCTCCTTCTCTCTTTCTCTCCTCCCTCTCCTTCTCTCCTCCCTCTCTCTCTCTTCCGCTCCCTCCCTCTCTTCCTGTCCCTCCCTCTCTTCCTGTCCCTCCCTCTCTTCCTGTCCCTTCCTCTTTCTCCCCTCCCCTCTCTCCCTCCTTCTCCTTCTTTCTTCCTCTCTCAACCTCTCTCTTCCTCTCCCTCCCCCTCTCTCCCTCTCCCTCCCCTTCGCTTCCTCTCCCTCCCTCCCCCTCTCTCTCCCTCCCCTCCCTTCATCTGTCTTCCTCCCTCTCCCTCTCTCTCTTTCTCTCCTCCCTCCCTCTTCCTCTTCTCCCTCTCCCTCTTCCTCTCCTTCCCTCTCTCTTCCTGTCAGTCCCTCTGCCCTACTTCAGGACCTGGAAGAAGTTTGCCGTCGGATAGTCCGTTGCGTGTCCTCTCCAACGGTTGCGGATGCTCTGTCAAGATATCCAGTAACAAATCCGTTAACAACAAACAACCGACCAAAAGTTCCAATTACCTTTCCAACAATGCAAGAAATTCAAAAGGCACAAGAGGAACATCTTGCTGCATACATTTTTGCTATTTTAGGCAATAAAGCAATCCCCAATAAGCATTACCAAAATGCCACCCTTTTCAATGACACAATTTACATCCAAATAAAAAAAACCAGCCAAAATTAGCAATTCTCTCAAAATAATTACAAGAACAAATTGTTCGATTCTATCATTATTACCTGGTTGAAGGAGGTCATTAAACAATCAATCCAACAAAAACAACGGCATGGCGATGTTATATTAACCAGTGCACAATCAGAAACATGTCAGTTTTACATTATTGGACCATTTCCTCAAGCAATTACTGGTGAAAAATTCATTCTGATTTCCGTATGTGCGTTCACAAAATTCACAATCCTAAACTCCACTGTGTGATCAAAAAGCTGAAACTGTAATTACTGCTTTTTTAAGCGTGTAGTATACGTACACGGCGCACCACAAAGAATAATTTCAGACTCTGGAACTGCTCGATTCTCCAAGCAAAACACAGAACGAATACGCGGGTATGCTCGATTCTCCAAGCAAAACACAGAACGAATACGCCTTTTCATCAACAAGCAAATGCTCAAGCAGAACGACATGTACAAACTGTCTTTACTGCATTCAAGGCTTATACAGTCGACCTCGATATCCACTAGGCTCAACATATAGAGGCTATCGCCTTTATGCTCAACAACAAACAAAACCAAACAACAGGCGAAGTACCAGCTCTCCCCGTGTTTGGACGAATTCCAAGACTACCACAAACCTCGCAATTAGCGATTCAACAAACATATCGAGATCCAAATGAGTACAAGCAAGTACTACAACAAAGCCTATTACAAGCTCATTCAGTTGCGGAAATCAACATTGCCGTAACCAATGCTCAAAATCAACCAGCTTATAACAAATACAATCAAACAAAGGGACACAAATTCAAAGTAGAAGATCAAGTTTTACAAGACAACCCTGCGAAATCAAACAAGTTATCACCATCCTATACAGGACCGTTTGAGATCATCGCAATAGAAAATCCAAACATCACAATCAAAATCAAAAACGGACACAAAACTACAATTGTTCATTCAAATAGACTCAAGAAATATTCCAAATCTCGTTGAGATGGCTGACGCTGACAATGAAGTCATCATCACGGACACAACCAATGTCGACAACGGAGGCGACGAAGTCTACACTTCACTGGACGACTTGTTCAATGAGGTGGAAAACCTCAAAATCAACATGGACAACAACAACAAGCAACTTCAAGAAATCATCAATCAACAACTGGCTCTGTTCACACAACAGATCAACGCCAGATTCGATGCACAATGCAACCAAATCAACAGAGTAGAGGACTTATGCTCAAGTGCTCTAAGAGTGATCGGTGATGCACACACTCGCATCATCAAAGGAGATGAGCAGTCACAGTTCATACACGTTGCCCTGGAAACCGTGATGGATGCCACCACGGAACTCAATAATTAGGTCCGTGCACTCAAAAAAGCAATCAAGGCCACAAACCCAATTCAAGTCACACAACCAATTCAAAGCACGCACTCCATGCAATTCCTGCACTCAATCCAAGGCACACTCCCAATGCAATCCGCACACGCAAACCAAATCACTCCGACAATCAATGGCACCAACAAAATCAAGTGTGTATTCTGCAACAACCATCATTTTAGTAACGCCTGTGCGGTTGTTACTACCTTGAAGAGGCGAACATTCCTAATTCAAAAAATGAAGTCCTGTCCACAGTGCATGAAGAGCACTCACTCTTACTGTGGCAAACCCTGAAGAAAATGTGGGGAGCCTCACAATCAGGCTATCTGTTTACAACTATTCCAATGAGCAATCACCAATCACCAATCACCCAAAGCAATGATCAATCACCAACCGCCCAAGCAATGAACAATCACCTCTCACCCAAGCACCCCACAAGCAACCCGACTCCGACGACCGCCCTCTTCGTTCATGTTCCATCTCCTTTTATTTATCGTTTATTTGTTGTTCAAAGTCAATCAAAGTCACCTGTTGTATATTCATTGTCATTAATTATATATATATTTATTGTCATTTATTGTATATCTTCATATGTGCTTAAGTCTCTCTTGTTTTCTTCATTTTCTCAACTCTAAATCTTTCCAACTCTCAAACACAAGTTTCTTTCTCCCAATTCAAGTTCTTTCCCGTCACCTTTTAATTTTTTCCTAACTTCTAATCCATCAACACTCAAACGCAAGTCTCTTTCTCCGATTTCAAGTATTCTCTCAACTCAACTTTTAATTTTTTCGGCCGGAGCCCGCAATCAGGGTCCGGGGGGGGGGGGGTGTCGTGGCATCTTTTAATCCACGCCTTCAAGAGCTCCCTCTCAGAGGAGAGCGCCACTCACACACACAGAGCCGACTGGGCTAGGCACCCCAGCTGGCCTGACTCAACCCTCTCATTCTCTCTCTCTCTCTCTCTCTCTCTCTCTCTCTCTCTCTCGATCTCTCTCTCTCTCTCTCTTTTCTCTCTCTCTCTCTCTCTCTCTCTCTCTCCCTCTCTCTCGATCTCTCTCTCTCTCGATCTCTCTTTCTCTCAAGTCAATTCCAAATCAACCAAGTCTAATAGATTTTCTCCTCTCTCTCTATTTCCCAACACCTTTGTATGTATTTTTTTTTAGTAACTGATAAATTGTCTTCTATATTTCTCATTTGTTAACAACCACAAGCTACCGCTACAACACGGGTCCTCAACTCCGTCCTCCCGTTCGGGTATCTCCAGAGGGAGAGAAAAAAAGAATACCGAGCAAGATTGCGTTCAATAGAAGCATTTAGTTATTTCAAAAAAAGACGATCTAAAATTTGCATCAACCTTATATAGCTGGGCCCGCTCCAACTGTTTGAAAAACTCGAGATGACCATCCATTTTAGAAGCCGCGCCCTCGTTGTTCAGTCCGCAAAGAAGGCACTAAAACGGCTAAACGAATAAAATTATAACTGGATTATAGAATACAAACACAAAACAGAAGTTAAGCTCACTTCTTGAAGCGAGTTGCAATACGCTAGTCGAAATTTACGAGAACACATTGCTCCGAATATCCTGCAAAACCACTAGGGCAATTTGATATGCTCCGGAAAAGGCCGATCTCCCGGAGAAATCTATGACCATAGCGTCGCAAATCTCCTCCACCCGGCAGGTCGTGTCTCCCACTTTTAAACATTCTCTCGCTGTCTCTGTCCTCCGGCGAGGGTGGCCGGACATGATTTTGCCGGGTGGAGGGTGGGTAGCCCCGCCAGATCTGAGACTGAGAAATAGGACATTTTCGTAAGAGAATCAGAGGTTTACAGTTGAGGGAAGCCCAGGGAGCAGGGATGCAAAGTGGCCGGCCCGGCCTGGCCCGACTTTCCAGGGCCCCGGGCCGGGCCGGGTTGGGCTGGCCCGCAGGCCCGATTGGGCCCGATAAGCACACAATGTCGTCCAGTCAGGATGATTGGTAACATTGTTAAGTGCAAAACTTTCTTCATTTATTCATTTTTCCAAAAGTCTTTCTTCTATTCATTAAAATGAATGTTCGTAGCACGAGCATGAAAAATTCTGAATTTCAAAACACTTTGTTTTTCCCCAGAATTTTTTGAAAATCGGGCTCAAACGGGCCCACGGGCCGGGTCGGGCCGTGCCCAAAATTATAGGGCCCAGAAATGGATCGGGCCGGGCTGGCCGAGTCCTTGGGCCCGAAGGGCCGGGCCGGCCCAAACGTTTTGGGCCTGTTAGCACCTCTGCTCGGGAGTTCTCCCCCGAAAGACCACACTTTACTACGGCGGCTGGAGTATGGGTTGGCGCCCCACCCCGGGGAAAGCTCCAAATTGGAAGCTGTCACTGGTGACCACCGGCAGGCCCAGCCTGGATTCCGGCGATCTTTGCAATCTCTTTTTTTATGTTCAGAATGTCCACTCCGATTAGCGACGACGGCGACTTTGAAGTAATCGCGTGGCCAAGCGAGCCAATCGTAGATGGCTTCTTCGTTCCGAATGTCTTTTTTTATTAAATACATTTATTTTAAAATTATAAACAAACAAAATGATAACCATAATAATAAAATGACTAATGACATTGATTGTTGTTGTTCTTCTTGGATAAAATTCACAAATAAAATGATGAAATTTCATGCATTGAAGTATAATTCGTGCATACGCATATAACATAAAAACTAATCGGTTTGGAAAAATGGATAAATACATAAACAGTTAAATATTTTTTCACTTCTCTATCTCTAGCGCTCTCTCGCTCTCTCTCTCTCTCTCTCTTCCTTCTAACTTCAATATCTCTTCTTCCCTCGCTCCTCCCCTTCTTATTGTCAATCTCTCTCTCTATCATATAATTAGCATCATGATTCGCCTCACGTTCATCCTACTTCTCTTTCTCACTACATTCTCTAAACCATCTCTCAGGACTCTCCTTCTCTTCCAAGCTCACTACTGTATACCATAAGAGGCCGTTTTCTCTGTGGCAAAACGCCTCACCACAGCTAGCACTCGCGACCTGCCTCTCTGCTGTTCCGCTTACCATTTATTCAATACTCCATCCATATCAGCGAATCGAGCGCTTACTTTTTTTTCCTATTCCATAGCCGATTTTCTTATAATCACCTTATTACACATATATAAATGTATATTATATATATATTTTGTGTTCAAATGCCCCTGTAGCATGGGATGGCTCCCCCAGGGAAAACGCCAAATATGAAACAGTCACTGGTGACCATCGGCAAGCCCAGCCTAGATTCCGGCTATCTTTGCACCCTTTTAAATTTACGTTCAGAATGTCCAAACCGATTAGCGATGACGGCGGCTTTGAAATAATCGCGTTGCCAAGCGAGCAAATCGCAGATGGCTTCTTCGCTCCCAATGTGTTTTTTTTTAATATATTTATTTTAAAATTATAAACAAAAACTGATAATCATAATAATAATAAAATGACTAATGACATTGAAACTATATTACGCGTTTGCAGTATCTAGCGCGGATTTGCACAACGAGCATAGGCCTTTAAGTTTGGCACCATTTTTTTTTAAAAGTATTATGTAGATCTATGTAATTTCCTTTAAAATATGCATATGTATCTAATTAATATTGCTCAGTTTCGTGTTTCAGCCTTAAGATGGTGACGTCGTCGTGGTGACGTCGTCAGCCACTAGACTCCGACTCTGATGATGCCGAATCGGAGCACACGGCTGTAGAATTCGACTCCGACTCCGACTCCGCATCAAAGTCAAAGTCGGAGTCGATCATCGTGGATGATGAGGGCTGGAAGGATGAGAAAGATGGCGGAGGAGGAATCTCAACCGGTCGTATGAGTGGACAGGAGATGGCGCAGCGGATCATGGCGGAGTGGCAGAGGGCTGATCGACTCTGCCTCGCCTATGCATTCCCCCAGGCATTTCCGGAGGATCTCCGCGTGGTCGATAGTGAGGACATGAAATGGAGACTCTACAATTTCATTGTCAATGCTCAGCTCATCCCCAGTGACCAGGCGGTTGCTGCTATTTTCGCGTGTCTTCAACGAGCAATTGTACCGTCCTCAGTTCTTATTCCTTTATTCTTTTTTTTATATATTTTCTTTTATTAGTTAATTAGTTGAAAGTTAATTAATCATAATTAAGAAAAGAAATAAGAAATTATTTCCAGAACATCCGCGCCGCCTTCTCAGCGGATAGGTGCGAGGGCCTTGCATCGAAGGTGGCTGTGGATGTACTCCAAAGTTGCCTCCCCTCCCCTTCTCTCCCACTCCCTACAACTATTCTCGCTCTCTGCACCGCCATCGAACTTGTGTCTGCGTCTCCTCAACCTCAGCTGCGTCTCTCCCAGTTCCGTCTTTGTCTTAAGATTGAAATTGTGATTGCTAATCTACCTGATGAATTATATGATAAGCTTGCTCAACACATTGGCAATGGGGCCTTACAAGGTGATGGCATAGAGTCAGAGCCGGTAACGGCCCGGCCCGGCCCGGCCCGGGCCGGCCCGGGCCGGCCCGCGGGCCGGGCCGGCCCAATTTCCCAGGGCCCCGGGCCGGGCCGTGCCGGGCCCAAAAAAGTTGGGCCGGCCCGCAGGCCCGTTTGGGCCCGATAAGCACACGATGTCGTCCAGTCAGGACGACTGGTGGCATATGAAATGCAATACTTCCTTGACATATTAATTTTTCTTTTCTAAAATATTTACTACTGTACTTTAAAATGAATCTTCGTTGCATGAAATTCTTCCTGTGAAGAATATTCACTACAAAGGCTGAACGTCTATACATATATTCTCTATGATACCCCTTGGTTATTTTGAAAGGCAGTGACTTCTGGGTTCTCTCTTGGGTTCTGCTTCATTTTCTAATCTGGGAGAACATATTCTTGAGAAGCGGTAATGAATTTGCGCTCTGATAAACTATTTTTACTCTCTCGCTGTCTCTGTCTCGCTCTCTTCTCTCTCTCTCTCTCTCTCTCTCTCTCTCTTTCCTTCTCTCTCTCTTATCTCCTCTCTTCATTGTTTTTGTCTAATTTTCTTTCCTTTTCAAACTAGCTAAAAGGAGTGATAAGAGTTTAAACAGTGTCAGTCAGCAGACATCATCAGAAAAGCCGCCGTCCACTCGGCAGTTGGAGGCCCGAACTATTTTGATACAAACATCATAATGCAACATCAGAGATGCTCCCGTCCTCCCGGCAGATGGTGATGAGTGGGGGAAGAAAGGTACCGGAGCAAGTTGCCGGGTCGGGGAGGTCCCTCCAGTTCTCCCCCAAAAAAGCGACGCTTTACTACGGCGGCTGATTAGAAAGCGCGTGAAAAATAGAGTGGCTAACACCCACATTAAATTGCGCGTGTGTAACTTAGTAGCATTTAGAAGACATGTAAACATGTTGAACAATATAAATTCTGAGTTTTAAGGTACTTAGTAGTTCATCGGAAATTTTTACCCGAATTTTTTCACCATAACAATTTCTTCACATCCTTGTAATTTTATTATCCCGCGATTTGTACGTGGCCGTGAAGTCGGGATTCTACCGATGGGGTCTGCTTTTTCCCTGGCACACCAATCACAAATTCATTCAAAATTTGCATTTTAAAGTTCATAATACTTGAATATGGAACTTTCTTGTACATTTTCATATACATATTCTTTTTCTGAATGCCCCAGACTATTCGAAAATAACTAAGATGGCTCATTTATTGTCAATGACCTTTCGGTGATCGCCCTCCTTTAATATCTCGTATTTTTTATTCTCAGTTGCAATTTCAAGATGAGGACAGCGACTGACTGGCCTTAATATGGCCGTCGACTCCGACTCCGATGGCGAATCGGAGCACAACACGGCTACAGAAATCGACTACTCCGACTCTGACTCCGCATAGGAGCACACTGCTCTTTCGATCGATAACGATAGTTGACAAGGGATGAAGAGGGTTAGAGGAGAAAGAGGGTAAGAACGACGACGTCCAGGACTCGAAGCGACTGACTGGCCTTAATATGGCCGTCGACTCCGACTCCGATGGCGAATCGGAGCACAACACGGCTACAGAAATCGACTACTCCGACTCCGACTCCGCATAGGAGCACACTGCTCTTTCGATCGATAACGATAGTTGACAAGGGATGAAGAGGGTTAGAGGAGAAAGAGGGTAAGAACGACGACGTCCAGGACTCGAAGAACGACTCCCAAGTACTTCTGCAATTCGTCCCCCCCCCCCGGTCGACTTTAAAGTCGACATTTTCTCGGTAGTATTTTCCTTATTTATCTTGAACACCTTGGGAGTTTGAATTTTATAATAATAATAATAATAATAATAATAATAATAATAATAATAATAATAATTGTTATTATATTTTTCTTGAAGAGACAAGACTAAAATCGATTGAGTGGATGGAAATTTAAAAAAAGTAACAGAATAAGAAAAATACGATTATTTGGCATTTTACATTACTCGTACATGTATCCTCCTCTTCACATGGAGATCCGGATAACGCTAGCCATTGCCCCGTCCGCGCCGACTCCGATCCGAAAGCACAAATGATGATTTCCCTGTGCGGGCCAGGCCGAGCCGAGAGCCCTTCAACATGGCATCCTCCTCAGACAACGAGACGAAGAACAAGTATGTAGTAGTTCTACTGGTAATTGCAAGTTGAATAAATATGCGCACTGAATGATTGTATGTAGTACATACTTATTATAGATTACCATTAGAACAAAACAGACTTTTACTTAAGCATATACATAAATATGTATCGAATGCGATCAAAAAGGCCTAGATTAATCGATTAACGATTTTTTTCAAAGATTATTATATTTTTGAGCCAATGAAATCGAGGGAGGAAAAAAAAATTAAAGCTTGGGAGGCGAATTTTAATATTTCTGTTTCTGTCATTTTTACCATCTCTGGTCACCTCTTTTTTCTATCGACACATTTTTCGCCAGAACACATCTTATCTTTGTCATTACTCGCTATCTCTCTTTCTCTATCTCTTACTTCACTGATTTTCAGCAATTGCAAAGAGGCGAAAACATTTATTAAAGCATAAATATTGGGCGGAAAAATAGAACAATTCTTAAAATGTCCAGAACATTGCTCAAATGTCCATTTTGAGCGCAGATGGATGAGGTGGCCTTTGTGAGGGCCGTCGCTTCATTTTACTGCAAACGTAATGTCTTATCACTCTCCCTCTCTCTCTTTCTCTCTCTCTCTCTCTCTTCCTCTCTCTCTCTTCCTCTCCTTCTCTTCTCTCTCTCTCTTCATCTCTTTCTCTTCTCTCTCTTCTCTCTCTCTCTCTCTCTCCCTCTAACTTTCGAAAGAAGCGTCTCCGAATGGCGGTGACTGCAATGAGAAAGAGCACGGCGAGTGTGATGACAACGGCGAGGAAAGCGACGCCGATGAGCACGACTCTTCAATAAGAAAATATATTTTTTTAATACATGCTTTTTATTCCTTCAAAAATTTAATCAATTTATTTCTATTCCAAAACAAAAGACTTTCGTTCTACAGAAATCAAGAAAAATATATTTAAAACATTAAAAAAAATACATTATTAAAATGAGTGTCCAAGAAAAAAGTAAAAAATAAAAATAAATAAAAAATAAACTGAATACTCAAGAATGATGAGGAGTCGCTCTTTGACTCGTTGATCAGTCACGACATCGATTCGTGTCCACCATGCGGGCGAGGAAGAGGATGAAGAAGAGTCGAGGGCCGTCGAATCGGATGGTGCGATCGAGGACGACGTTTCAGAAAGCGCGGGCGACTCGTTACTCAGACTCGCACCTAAAATAGCCTCTCATGGTTGGACGTGACAACGTTGTGACATTCTCTAGACTCTCTCTCTCTCTCTCCCTATTATTTGCTCGACTATTTCTTATCAGTCGAGAAAATAAATATACTCTGAAGTGTTGCCACGTTACTATTGATGAACTTAATTACTAAGAAATAAAATATGCATAGCAAAAAAATTAATTTTTTTTTAGCCAAAAAATTTCCGATATTCAAAAGAATATAGTTGAAAATGAATATATTTCGAACACAGTTATTCAGATTATTATTGTAGCTCATTCAATGTTGTTGTACCGCCTAAAATTACTGGTATTTCGTAGTTTGCCTCGTTTTATTTTCAAAGTGCTCTCTCACGGTGACCTTAAGTGACCCTTAAAAAGATGCCGGGAATGAGGCCATCTTGACAAGCCATGAGCAAGTAGAATAATACTTTTTAAAAAAAATTATTTAAATTCCCATTTTGTCAAAGTATAAAGCATCCTATCGAACTTTGTTCCTCTTCACGCGCATTCTCCATATGCCTTTCCATTCCGTTCATCTATCTCGGTCTGCTTTGTTCATTTCGTCATACTTCTTTGAGGTGTTCTCGCACTCTCCTCCACTCTCTCTCTCTCCCGCTCTCTTACTCTGTCTCTCTCTCTCTCTATCTCTCTCTCTTCTCCCCCCCCTCTCCTTGACTGAGGACTCTAGTGGCATTAGCCGAAAAGAGAAGTACGATGGGGCTCTGTGTCTCGTCAAGTGTCATCTTTCATCCCGAGCCTGATGCTATGCAAGGTGGCAGTATTTCTCTCTCTCTCTCTCTCTCTGCCTTTCGATCGTTCTCTCTCTTTCTCGCCCTCTTTCGCTCTTTCGCTCTCTCCCTCTCTCTCCCTCTCCCGTATTTCCATGATATCAAAATACAGTCAAGCATGCCTACAGGCCCTCTTTCTATGACCTGTAAACGTGCAAGTTCACGTATATGTTTCTTCTACTCGGATTGACACATCACTTCTTACACTTCTTTCTATCGAAATCGGACTCACTACCCAAGGGAATGCTCAGAAACCCAACGGGGCTCACTACCCAGGGAAGGGTCGGAAACCCTAAAAATACTTTCTTTTTTTTAATTCAGGCGCTATGCGTTTGAATAGCCTTTTGATGCGTGGATGAACCTACTTGAAGAAAATCGTTAATCGATTATGAATGCGCTCCACCTGAGCCCCGACCGCTCTACAATCCTCACCGTTGTTCCCTGGATCTTCGTGCTAGCGAAATCAATAATGAGGCCAAAAACCTACTCTGAGGCAAAGAAAAAAAAAAAACCTACCCTGAGTCTAAAACATGCACAAAGCCGAGAGCATGAGAGACTCTGAAGAAGCGGCATACAAACGGTCTGTTCTTGTCCTTCAGCTCTAAAACTTCATGAACGAGAGAGAAAGAGAAAGAGAGAGAGAGAGAGAGAGAGAGAGAGAGTAAGGAAGAGAGGGAGAAAGCAAGAGAAAAAGAGAGGTGAGAAAGATAGAGAGAGAAATGCAGAGAGAGAGAGAGAGTGAGAGAGAGAGAGAGAGAGATCATGCAAGCATAGAAAGAGGCAGTGAGAGAGAGAACAAGAGTAAAAGAGAGATGAGAAAGAAAGTAAGAAAGAGAGAAAGAGAGAGAGCGAACTCGAGAGCACAGAGTATTCGTGGAGCAAAATTGCACACGATGAGAACTCTAGCTTGTCACAAATCCTCACTTTCAAGCTCCTCTTCCTCTCCCTCTGTTTCTCGTCTCTTTCGCATTCTCGCTCTCTCGCTTTCTGTCTCTCCCTCTTCTCTCTCTCTCCCTTCTCTCTCTCTCTCTGCTTCTCTCTCTCTTTCTCTCCCTCTCTCTCTCCCTCCTCTCTCATCCTCGTCTTCCCTGTCTGCCCAGCCCTCGTTTCTCGCTCCATTGTCTTTGCAGAGTCTAGAGTCCAGCAGCTGGATGCGAACAAACAAACACTTGTAAGACGGTTGTTCCTTCTTCCTCATCTGCTAATGCTTGCTGCTTCCTTGTCTCTCTTTCCTTCTCCCTCTCGCTCTCTCTCCATCTCTCTTACCTTCTCCCTTTCTCTCTCTTTCTCTCCACCTCTCTTACTTTCTCCCTTTCTCTCTCTCTCTCTCTCTCTCTCTCTCTCTCTTTCTCTTTCTCTCCATTATCTACCCACAAAACGTGTTCGCTCATCAATTGACTTGATCAAGAGTACTCCATTATTCATCTGCTTGAATGAAGGCGACAAGGATCTTTCTTATACAGACAGACGCTGAAAGAAGGGAAGATAGAGAAAGAGAGAGAGAGAGAGAGAGAGAGAGAGAGGGCGAGTGAGAGAGAAAGTCAGAAAGAGTATGACAGAGAGTTAGCGAGAGAGAGAGGGAGAGAGAGGGCGAGTGAGAGAGAAAGTCAGAAAGAGTAAGACAGAGAGTTAGCGAGAGAGAGAGAGAGAGAGAGAGAGGGCGAGTGAGAGAGAAAGTCAGAAAGATTAAGACAAAGAGTTAGCGAGAGAGAGAGAAAGAGGGCGAGTGAGAGAGAAAGTCAGAAAGAGTAAGACAGAGAGTTAGCGCGCGAGAGAGAGAGAGAGAGAGAGAGAGAGAGAGGGCGAGTGAGAGAGAGAGAGAGAGAGGGCGAGTGAGAGAGAAAGTCAGAAAGAGTAAGACAGAAAGTTAGCGAGAGAGAGAGAGAGGAGAGAGAGAGAGAGATAGATAGAGACAAACAGAGAGGGAAAGATCAAGAGAAAGATTGAGAAACACAAAAGGAAACAGAGATATAGCTTTGATGTTGGATGTAGACTAGAGAAGACGATAAAGAAGTCATGAAATGGCTAGCAATCCAAAAGGAGAAGAAGAAGAAGAAAGCCAATCGCTCTTCTCCTATTTTTGTGCCCTCAGGGACAATACCGTGAGAAGAGAGAATGCTGAAGCTGCACAGATGAATAGAACAATGGATGGAGGATAGGGAAATTGAATCTGAGAAGAGGGAGAGAGAAGGAGAAGGAGATAGAGAAAAAGTAGAGAGAGAGATCGAGAGAGAGAAGAGAAATAGAGAAGGAGATAGAGAGAGAAGAGAGACGGAGAAATAGAAGATAGCGAGTGAAAAGGAGATCAAAAGTCAACTATGTATGTGTACGATCGAATTGAGGGGGTGATGGAGAATTTATGAAAGAAAGAATCGACATTGGAATAACTATCGAGTCAAAGATTTATGAATGTTCCAAGTGATTGAGAAAGTGAGAACTGGCTGTGATGTTCTTTTCAAGGTACAAAACACTAAAATACAATTTTTTTAAGTTTTTAGAGCGATCAAAGAGAGCCTGACAATAGAATTTCTCGATATTGTCATTCTAGTGGCCTGATGAATATATTTTATGAAGAAAAATTTTGGCGCGAAATTTAAATGAAATATTTTTTCTCATGCTCAGCAGAATTGCCTTGTTTCGTCAAGTCATAGTAACCCCGTTTGTTGAGATGGTGAGATTGAGAGAGACTAGAGAAAAAAGAAAATGAGGGATGCATGAGAATTGGAGGAGATAGCATACCGAACTACATACATAATTGCATATGCAAAAAATAAAGCAAGAAGAGAAAGAGTGAGGGAGCGAGGGAGAGAGAAAGAGAGGGAGAGAGAGAGAGACATAGAGAGCGACAGATATAGCACGAAGAATAGTGGGAATGAATCAATTAACGTGAACATAATCTGTCAAGCCAAAGAAACTTGTACATTACCTGTCGTGAACGAGAAGAAAATTAATTTTAAAAAGCGTTAAACTCAACTTTGAATTCGCGCGCTTTTCCCTGATCGTTCATAATAAACACATTGCAACACCAACCGAGAATGGCGGGCATGATGGCGTTTAGAAGCAGGACTGTAGCAGCCGAGCAGTCCATTCTGGAGCGAGGAAAAAATCTAAATTTAAAATTCGCGCCAAAATTATATTTATTTAAACTAGAATCGAGTCGAAACGAACGATAAATATGTCACAACCTTTACGCGTGTCGCTAAAGATCAAGGGCGGTAAGGCTCCAAGATGGATAAAGAATGGTGGAAAAACAAGCACTTCTCACTCAAGAGCTGCTCGCTCTGCTCAAGCCCACTCTCTCTCTATCTCAGCATCTCACAAACTATAAGAAGATCCTGAAAGGAAATGGAAATATTTTACTAGTTTCCTTACTAAATAGAAATTAAATAAAAATTAGACGAACGCGTAAATAAATAAAAAAAAAATATATATATATATTAATAATGAGAAACCATGAGAAACCATGTATATGGCGGCTTTCTACAACTATGTACATATAACTCGAATCTCGCTACTTCAAAAAAACAAAGCGCCGAAGGAGCAACTGTAAGGAAGATTTTTTTTTTTTACCTCGACATGACCGCAAAACATTGGGGGGAGGGAACATCGGGAGGGGGAGACATTAAGGAAGGGAAACAATAAACTCTCTTACTCCAAGTGAGGTCGCGTCTGCATATTGCATTAGTGACAGAGCCCCTCTACGCGCGAGTTGGTGTACAGAAACAAGAGAGTGCTGCGGCGTAGAGAGGTGAAATGTGGCCAGTAAGAGAGAGAGAGAAAGAGAGGGAGAGAAGGAGAGAGGGGAGAGAGGGGGAGAGAGATAGAAAGAGAGAGGATGTGGGGGAGAGGGAGAGGATAAGAAAGGGAGAGAGAAAGGAAGAGAAAGAGAGAGAAAGAGAGAGAGAGAGAGAGAGAGAGAGAGAGAGAGAGAGAGCCAGAAGCGAACACACGTGTAGCAGCGGTGATCCGGTTATGAGGAGCGCGCGAGAACGAGTGGTAAAAAGGAGGAGAGGAACAAGGTGAGAGTTAGAGATGAAGAGATGAAAATAGGTAGTAGAGCAGTGTGATAGAAAGAAAAGGAGAGAAAGAGAGATACAGAAAGATGTACAGAGAGAGAGAGAGAGAGAGAGATAGAGAAATAGGGAGGGAGAGAGAGAGAAAGAGTGAGAAAAACAGAAAAAAGAGAGGGAGACAAAAAGAGAGAGACAGAGAGAGAGAGAGGCAGAGAGACAGAGAGAGAGAGAGATGGCGAGGGAGAGAAAAGAGCCCGTTGAGAACGTCTTATAGCCCGGAAGGCACATAAGAATGAGATGTTTGCCTTCGGCGACAGAGGCGGGGGTGAAACTGAGAGGGATCGCCTCGGACGGCGTCGCGCTGCTCCAGTTCAGATCATTCTCTCTCTCTCTCTCACTCTTCCTCTTTCTCTCTTACTCTGTCTTACTCTCTCCCTCTCTCTCTCTCTCTTTATATTTCTCTCCGCTCTGTCTCTCACCTCTCTCGATCCCCTCATTCTCTCACTCTTCCCAATAGTTATCTCTCTCTGTCTGTCTCACTTTCTGATCTCTCTGTCTCTTTTTCCTCTCTCTCTCTCTTTCTCTCTCTCTTTCTCTCTCTCTCTCTCTTTCAATTCATTTGTATTTGATCCACCCCAAAGGGTCGCGCGTTCCTGAATCGTTCCCATCTCTTCCGACGCATATTTACACGTCTAGCAAGCAACCCGGTGCATTTCCATTTTTTTTCTTTTGATTAAAGAAAAAGACATTCACCTAATCCATTGAAATATTTCTACACGGAGACATGTTATAAGCAACGGTGGGAAAGAGAAAGATTCTGATTGCGAGGTAGTGAAGGAGAGAGAGAGAGAGAGAGAGCTTACAATAAATAGAAAAGAAACCAGTAAGCGAGAGGGAGAGAAAGAGCAAGACAAAGGAAGAGAGAAAGAGAGAGGGAGAGAGAGAAAGAGGGAGAGGGAGAGAAATGATTTCCTCAAAAAGTGTCTCGGAAGGAGCGTGTCTCTCGAACCGGGCCACTTTGTCCATGTCTCGTTGTGCCCTTGAGGCCGGGGGCTTTCCCCTCTCCGCTCGCTCATCATCGAAGTAATCACTTTCGAAGCAGAGACCGCCGAGGTCGATTCGGAGGATGAAGTCTAAGTGGTTTATATATAAAGATTGAGACAGAAAGAGAGAGAGAGAGAGAGAGAGAGAGAGAGAGAGAGAGAAAAAGAGAGAGAGAGAGGAGAGAGAGCGAGAGAAAGAGAGAGAGAGAGCGAGAGAGAAAGAGAGAGAGAAAAAGAAAGAGAGAGGAGAGTCAGAGAGCGAGCGAAAGGGAAAAATAACGAGAATTACATATGTAAGTAGAGGATCGTAATAAGAGAGCGACAAAACCTTTATAATTAGGAGAAAAGGAGAACGTAAGAGATGTAATGACCAGAAAGAAGCTGAAGCAATCAAACTATAGAGAAAGAGAACCAAAGAGAGAAAGAACGGTGGAGACAGAGAGAAAGATAGAGAGAGAAAGTGAAAGAGAAATGAGAAAGAGAGAGATAGAGAGAGAAAGAAGAGGCAGAGAGAAAATGATAGAGCAATGGAAGTCGTGTTGTTGCTGAAACGACAACTACATACATATGTTCGCTAGGACGGAGCATTTTCTCTACCTAGACGACCCAGTTCCTCTCTCGCTCTCTATCTCTCTTTTTTCTCTCTTTCCACAAACTATTTACCTTCCTCGCGTTCTACGATTTACTTTGCGGCATGAAATAGTAAATTCGTCGTCTTGTAATGGAACCATGTGAGTGTATTAAGTAGTATTGTTATTGTTAATTTCTAATTCGTGGAATAAATAAGCTTTATAAGCAAGCATGCTTATATTTTCACATACATACATATTATGCAGCAGAGTAGAGCAGCCGGGCGCGCTAAGAAAGTAAAGTTTAAAAAAACAACCTCAAGTAATTTAAGAAGTAGCAAATGAGTAAATGATGTACTTAAGCAGTAAACATGTATGGGCTACGATAGTAGTAATAGTATTAAGTAATGTACCAAAGTAAATAGAAAGAAAGTAAGGATGACAAGTGTGTCGGAAATTAAGAACCCGTGTTTGTGTGTGTGAGTTAATACAGAAGGAACATTAGCAGGGTTACGAGGGGAGAGAGAAAGAGAGAGAGAGAGAGAGAGAGAGAGAGAGATAGAGAAAGATAAAGAGAAAGAAAGAGAAAAAGATAGAGAAAGAAGGGAACTTCAAAGTTGATTACAAAGCCAGAACCATATGAATACTGGTGAGGAAGAAAGGGGAAAAATGGCTCTCAAAAAAAGAAGATTATAAATGCTTGCAACGAGTAATAAGCACAACTCACAACAAAATAAGAATAAGAAAAAAAGGAAAAAGTATACCGTGTGTTCACATGGATAACCGATTGAATGAATGTCCAGACATGGAGTACATATATCGAAAACTACTATACATACATATCTATGATGATGACATCGGTAACTAGTAAGTATAGGAAACTTCACTAAGTCATACTTGCTTCACTATTGTAAAGTCATTTTTAAAACGTGAACAACAAATGAAAACAAAATCAACTGCTACGTCAATGTAGGCCTGCATACTAGCCTTAGGAGACATAAAGCAACGAATATTAAAATTGCGCGGGAAATTCAAATAATTTAAAAAAAAAAAACGACAGAATTGAAAAGTGTGGATACTCATAACGCGCTTTCCTTCTCTAGGAAGGCGTCGCTGGACGTTTCCTCTTCAAGGATAACACCCTGAAAATATTATTTTATTAAAAAAATCTCAACAATTATATCGCACCATTGATTTAAAAAAGTGGTTGGCAAAAATTCAAACAAGAATTTGGCGGGAAATTCAAAAACCTTCTTGCTCTGATCGCGCTTCTTGCGCCATGCACGCTTCTTGGCCAATGGCTCGTTAAGATAGCCACTCGCGCCCTCGACGTCATTGTAGTAGTCGTGTGCGCTGATCAGGGCTGGAAGTAAATATTGATAGATTGATTTGATTTTATAAACCTGAAATATTGATCTTCTTTGGGTCTCATGTATTTATATTTTAATTGATCCCAAATATTGGGTTTTATAGAAAGCAAATATTTATTTTTTTGAAGATACCAAATATCGTTTTTGGGTCCATATTGATTTTTAATGATCCCAAACAGACATAGATGTCAAAAAAAAATAATTTTTCAAAATTGGAATCAATATTTTTTCCAATGATACTTAATTTATTAAAAATAGTATTCTTAATTCAAACTAGCAAACACACGTACACGTCTCGCCATGCTCGTTGACGACCGGAGTGTAGACGCCGATGACGGCGGCAGGGTCGACTATGGCACAGCCGCCATCGCCGCTCGTGCTGGCACCGCTCGCGCCGGACAGCGCGGCGCCAACTACGACGGCGCCCTTCGAGTTCGGCACGAGGTAGTTGCCGTCGTCCATGCCCATGAACTGCAGAGGAGAAGAGAAGGGGTTTATTTATTTATTTAATTTATTATTTACATTTATTTTACAATTTAGTACCTTTTATTATATTTCAAATTACTCGGGATGTTATTATTTATAAATAAATTTATTTAAGTACATACATTAAGTATCGCTCAACGGCGATGGCTCAATGCTATGTATGCTGGCAAAAGCAGCCGCCGCCAAATGGGTGGAATATCTCGTGTCTCACAGTGCAGAAAGCGCCTTCATTCAAATCTATTAAGAGAGCCTCTCTGTAAGGATCAAACAGCGCTCAATGGGCGCCTGCCCCGGGGGAAAGTGTTGGATTTTGGTAACCAAAATTTTATGAGGAGTACCCATATGCATTGTAAAAGAAATAAATAGTGGGGTCAAATTTGTTATAAAAATTTTTTTCTTGCCAGTGGATGCAAAAGTAAGGCAAATATTTGAGTGTCCATAACTTCCTTAAAACTTAATATTTTTCAGTTTTCTTTTTTTTGTTTTATTTATCATTCGAAAACTCACAAAAAAGATCTAGGAAGTGTTTTTTTGAAAATTTCATTCTTGACTAGTTTTAGGCATTTTCTGTTTCAGAAATTGGTTTTTTGGACATTTCAACTATTTTACGGCCCGTGCGGGGGCCAATGAATAGTTCATAAGAAAGAGGAGAAAACACTACACAAGATATGTTCTTATGAAGAAAATCGAAGGATATACATTTTACGAAATTTTGACTTGAACCTGGTGCACTCGCGTTTTTGCTCATTGGGATGAAACTGTATAATTATTTTCAAAGCTTTGTTTTTGGGATAATATCGATGTCGATATATTCGCCATTAAATTCTCTACAAAAAACGGTATCTATCACCGATATATGTATTACCTTGGGACTCAGAGAATGCAATTATGTGTTTTTCGAAAAAAAAATAATTCAATGATAACTAATGAAACCCTCATTTTTAGTCCACAGAAGTAGCCAGCGGGAGCAATTCTCCATATCATAAGATAGAGCGAAGAATTCTGCATAACATATTCCCTTTTCGTGGAATTTGAAGGATATACATTTCCTTTTTTCTATCAATATAGAAGTCTTTCCACGTCATGCAAACGACCCATGATATCGAAAGCGCATTCAGCGATCCATAACTTTGCTCAATCTTAATATCAGAAAATCATAGGTATATCATCTTTTGAAAATAATTATACAGTTTCATCCCAATGAGCAAAAACGCGAGTGCACCAGGTTCAAGTCAAAATTTCGTAAAATGTATATCCTTCGATTTTCTTCATAAGAACATATCTTGTGTAGTTTTATCTCCTCTTTCTTATGAACTATTCATTGGCCCCCGCCCGGGCCGTAAAATAGTTGTAATGTCCAAAAAACCAATTTCTGAAACAGAAAAATGCCTAAAACTAGTCAAGAATGAAATTTTCAAAAAAACACTTCCTAGATCTTTTTTGTTATGGACACTCAAATATTTGCCTTACTTTTGCATCCACTGGCAAGAAAAAAATTTTTATAACAAATTTGACCCCACTATTTCTTTTACAATGCAAGTGGGTACTCCTCATAAAATTTTGGTTACCAAAATCCAACACTTTCCCCCGGGGCAGGGCCACCTCGGCCCATACGGAGAGGCTCTCTTAAATCCTAGATATTTCCTTAAATAGTTCCGTTAAAACAATCTAAAAAAAGTTCGTTAAACATTTGGGAAATTTGTGTTTTCATGACGCCTAATTTGTAGTGCTTGCCAAGTAACCAATTTCGTGTGGAAATGAAAGAAGTTTTTACGAGTTCATTTCGTGTGGAAATGAAAGAAGTTTTTACGAGCGTTGTAGCTTCCATTGCAGTATTTGTGGCAGCTATCGTCGCGCGTTTACTGCTGCTTATGGCAGCTTCGAATGAACAGTCAAACTTCAGTAATATTTAATGGAAGTTTGTGTGCTCTCTGGGCCGTATAATAGGAATAAAATAGGAAATAAAGCGAATTATGATATGACTAGCATACAAAGGTATGAAAGAATAAGAACCAGCAGATCTCACTCTCCAGCTTTTCAGCGTAGCTGATGAATCACTTTTTCCTTCCTGATTTCTCTCTATTTTGATAAGTGCGCACATAGAGAATCGCCTCTTTCTCCACTATACACATTACTCATATCAAACATGCCATGTTTAGATTCCTTCCCTTGGTGATATTTACCTTTTCATCTTTATTTCTCACCAATCTTCATTGTCTCTCGAAAGATAATCATTTCTGTAATTTTTGCCCGCTCTTAATGGAACTACTTAAACTGGTGCAAGAAAAATTCGTTGCCGTTTCTTTCGTTTTAAGATTCCTGGTTTTCTCTTTGTGATTATAATTAAATGTTACAGGTGACCACCGGCTTCGGGAGACCATTCGAGAACGCTTACAGCTATGGGAATAGCTATAAGCAAAAGCATATATAAGCACTCTTACGAGTCGACACCGAAAAGAATCGGTTGGGCGTCGGTTTCTTCCTTTTACTTACATACTTACTGTTGTGCTTCTTGAAGTAGATATATTTTCTGACCATTCGCAATATTTCTCTTACAACTTTATTACATACATATGTATGTAGCTGCCTTTCTCATAGCGTCTATTCAGTCATTCCTAATCCTTCGACGTGGCAGTGGTATTCTTTGTCTCGACCACACCATCATATTTTTTATACCTCAATGCCTCTTTTAATAGCAATAGTTGTATTCAGAAAGAATAATTCCCTTTCCTCTGAAAGATCGCCGTGGCATCCGTCTTTAAATATGTTAAGAAAAAATTTATATTTGAAGAGAAGAAAAGAGAGGAAATAATGTTAATAATAATAATAATATGTACCAAGACGGCATCCGCGTCCTCTTTCAACCACATCGGGAAATTTCACTTCATGACAAGGAGTCGTGCGGAAGCGCCAGCTGCCATGCACGACATCGTCCTTCCGCTCTCACCCTAGCATACCCTAGCATCTGCTCGTCCCCCTTCCCCCCTCGGATGGCTTCGACTATGGGTCAGTCAGATGCAGCCAGCTTCAATGCTCTCAAGCTTTTAAAGAGGCGGTCCAGAGAACCTTAAAAAACTACCGTAATCCCCTCAAGAAAAATATAGAAGACGAGAGAGGCAGACAGTAAAGTAATCGGAAGATTTTAAGGCCCATGGAAAGCTTCTTTAAGAAGTTGGTTCAAACTTTTCAGGTTTAAATGGAATGATGACGGCTTGACGCACAGGAAGAAACATTAACGTTAATTAATGTGTTAAAATATTTGTGGCAATAAAGTTTTATACATACGTTTTTTTGCGTTGCTGTTTCTCGGTGTAATTGCTTTTTCTCGTTCTTTATTCTTATTGTTAGCACACCATTCTCGCTTTCCTACATAAATATGTATTGTACTATCGTCCTTGGATATGTTTAGGAGTTACTGTCATTCTCCCTCGAACTTGCTAACCTTGCAATTGCTAAGGAATTCCTTAATAATGCTACTAGCCTTATTTCGATCCAATATCCCAAGCGCGGTGTAAGACACATTGAATGATAACATAATACATAAAAGTTTGTCTTTTAGGCAAAAAGAATGAAACTCCAAAAATGTGTGTGGGCAGTGTTTTGTGTGTGTGGGCAGTGTTGCGTGTATTGTGTGAAGTTCTGTGGATCAATCAGTAGGGGGCTGAATGTTTGGTGAGCGGATTAATATCACAAAATCTTAGAACAACGTGGACCGCTCGACTCCGCATCTCGCGGCGCTGTGTACCCAAACTTAATTTCAATTCCGCTTAAAATTGGAAATTTGCCAAGCACAAAAAAATAAATTTAAAAGAAAATTCTTAATAATCGTAATGAAAATACAAATATCTCAAATTTTCAGCAATCTTCTATATTTTGTTAATGGAACTAGTGAAAAATTTTCCAGGATCTCATTTTGATTTGAGATTGCCTGCAAACACTTTATGCAGCTTGATATTCCACTTGGACCATTTGGCCGCGGCCGCTAAGGCCGATATGCCATTGACTCCTATCTCGCAGTTGAGTGGTATTGTATGTACATACATACAATGTATGTCCAACATTTGTGTATCATTACTCTATACAGTAAGATCTAGCTAATGAGAAAAATTTATATACGCAAATTAAATATTGTTATTTTTATGCTTTCTACAACAGTATTCTTTATCAAGTTTAATCTTTTTTGTTTAGTTATACAAAAAGAAATAATCTATGCCTGTTGCCGTGGATCGAACTGGTAGCGCAGCGAGTTGGAGTTGTTCGAGTCGAGACGGCCAACCGACGTCCGCGACATTGCGCCGCCGGCCTGGAGATAGAGAGAGGAGAGAGAGAGAGATGGCGAGAGAGCGAGGGAGTAAGAGAACGAGAGAGACGGAGAGAGATAGAGAGAGAGAAAGAGAGAGAGATCATGATTTATCTGTTCATTCACTTTGTCATGCAAATATAAGTCACGTAACGAGCAAAAGCGACCTGTATGAGCTGACTTTAATGAACATTGCGAAAAGTAAATCACCGTGGTAAAATTTTTAGCGAAATATTTGTTGGATGGCAATAAATATTGGAAAAATGCTCTAATAAGTGGAATTTAATTAAAAATATTTTAATGCGTAGATTAATCGTAACTAGTTATTGGCTAACAATTGAGTACATATATGTATACTAGCGTGGCCTTTGGCCATTGTCAGTAGGCTCCAAGGGTTGTTGGTTTGGCTCTTGCTTGGTTGTTTGTTGACTCTGAGGGTTGCTAGTTATCTCTAAGGGTCGTTAGCTGGCTTAAAAAAGGACAAAAGTCTGTTCTAGCGGCGCTAATGGGCAAGTTTGGCCTCTGAATTCCGCCCATTAGAAAGCTTGGAGTCTTTAATATATGATAGTACTCTAAAGATTTAATCAGGAGTCATATAAAAGCGCGCAAAAGGGTTTGCGCGCTCGCGACTCCGAACCTGCGACCCATGACTTTCAACGTGCACAGAAAATGAGCCAAAAAGCCACAAAATCATTCATATCTCGAAGATCCCTGGATCAATTGCAGCGTTTGACCTAGCATTCGATAGCTAATTTTTGGCTCTATAATAATAAAATACGCTCCAAAAAGTGTCAGTTATAGGTAAAAAGTGGCCTAAATATTCCGATCCCAAAAGTAGATCAAAAAACATGGAAATATCAAAATGTTTTGGATGACAAAGTTGTTCGCCTTCGCGAGAGCTACCGAAAGGTATATAGCATGTTACCATAAGGTAAACCACCGAGAAGAAACGGAGGCTCCAAACATTTGACACTTCACGGCCCTGGCAGGCCACTTTAATGAAAAGCCAGACAAACCCAAGTATACTCATATTGAAGCCCGTTCAAAATGCTTCAATATTCTCCAAGTCCCATCCCTCTCTGTTACCAATTTTTACAGATAAATTTTAGAATGTTCGCTTATAACAAAACAAATTTGACCCTTCAATCGTTAATATCTACAACTTCTAGTGCGAAAAAGTCGATAATTCGATCATTTTATGAAAGCCCGTCAACAACTCTACAAACGGAGTCGGTTAGATTAAAAAGCGAATTTGTAGATTCCGAGATCAGGGTCAAAAACCCTCTCAAAAAGTACCCTAAATCGTATTGTTTGCGCGCCGGCCTCCCACTGATCTACAAATCGGTCAAAAACTCTCATCTCCAGGAATCATATTCATTTTAGGACGAGCTATCTTCCAGTATTTTTTTCATCGCCATATTTCAACCCGAAAAAAGTTGCAATTCCTCAAAGTCGCCAAAGGGCAAAAATTGCAATCGCCTCAGACCAAGGTTTGGGCGCCCGCGCCCGCGCCTGCGCCGACTCTAATGTTTTTGAAACCCACATATTCTTGTAGCCCAGAAACTTTTACGTGTTCCCCAAAAAACCGCCGCACCCCGATATCTCAATCTGCCTCCGCCCGCTATAAATAACAGTCTCGACTTTTAGATAACTCGGGATTAGCGATGATTTGATTTGATTTTTTAATAAAAATTAACTTTTTAAATTTATTTTAAAATTGTATTTATTTCTCATTGCTTTCCTCCAGTCTCACCGAGTCGGTCGGCGTCGGCGGGACCGTGTCTCTGAACTGGTAGTCCTGTGGATCTTCAAAGTTCTTGTCCTCGATGAGCTGCTCGATCAACTCGCGCTGGTCCTGCTCCAGCATGCCATCCAGCGAGTGGGCGGGGCCGTCCTGAAGAGACAGAGAGAGAGAGAGAGAGAGAGAGAGAGAGAGAGAGAAAGAGAAAGAGAGAGAGAGAAGAGAGAGAGAGAGAGAAAGAGAGAGAGAAAGAGAGAGAGAAAGTGAGAGAGAGAAAGAGAGAGACTGACCACGATGAAGATGTGCGGAGCGCGGCAGAAACGCTGCGCTTGATCGCGTAGCACAGCAAATGTCGGCCTCGAGTCGGGCTTCTCGAGCCAGCCTAAAAGGGGCGGGGCATTCCTGATTAATTATGCAATAATCTTTTATTATATATTTTTTTTAAATTTCCCTTTACCAAAACATTCTTGTTTTTCTTTGTTTTCTTTTTCATCTCAAAAGATTGCTTTGCATAATAATATTCTCTCGTCCAATCCCAACGAAGACATGGAATGTGCACGTTGAAGGATGTCGTTCGTCGACAATAGAGCTACCGTTTCCCCAAAACGAACGCGCGCGCTCTACAGTAATCCTTCTCGTCGTCAGTTCAAAGAGAGCGTACACTGGAGCAGCATCTGGTAGAGTTCGGGCGAGCAGTTGGCCGGCTGATGGAGGCGCTCGCCGTTCAGCAGAAAGTCACGAATGTCCATCGGCGACATCCCGGCGTATGGGCTCTGAGAGTAGATCGATATATTAACTAATTAATTAATTAATTAATTAATTAAGTCATTTATCAACATAATATAGAGTAAATAATTTTTTTTACTTAATTAATAAGTTAGTTACATAAGTAACTAATTTATATCTTTGGAAAGAAATAATTAACAGCGTAATTAATTAATTAATTAATTAATTTTAACTTTGGAAAATAAATAACCTCGCCACACGTCAGAATCTCCCAGACGGTGACACCGTACGCCCAGACGTCCGTGGCCGTGTTGTAGATGTGATTCTCGAGCGCCTCGATCGCGAGCCACTTTGGCGCGACCTCAAGGAGATTGATCGATTGATCTTTGATCATTGATCTTTAATTTTTGATCTTTGATTATCGATTTTAATTGGGAATTTTCTCCTTTGCATTCACCATCAACACCACGGAAGAATGCAGAAAAGGGACATACATATGTTAAAAGAAAAACAGACCACACTCTAACCTTTCCTTCGCCAACAAGCACATTCTCACTACCGTAGTCGATCATCTTGGCGAGACCGAAATCGGTGATCTGAAAGAGGAAGAAAACTTGCTTGTCTTTCTATCTATATCGAGAATATTCTTTTATGTCATGTATTTGTTGCTTTAAATTTACATCACAATTTTTTTCGAAAGCTTATGCTTTGAATTTACTTTAATCTTTCTTTTTTTTAACAGAAAATTTTCTTTCCTTAACAAGTGCTGTAAATATGTGTCTTTCTTTGAATAGTTAATTGTACTTAATTAGTTAAACTGTGAAAATATATATTTTCAGTCTTTTTTCTTTTTCTTCTTTTTCCCATACCTCTACATGCTTGGGATTCTTGACGAGGACGTTGCGGGCGGCGAGGTCGCGATGCACGAGACGATGCTCGCTCAGGTACTTCATGCCCTAGAAAGAAGGAGATTATCTTTGATCTATGGTCAATGATCTTTGAACTTTGAGCTTTGATCTCTGCTCTTTGATCTTCAATCTCTGCACTCCTTACCGACGCAATCTGATAGGCGTACAAGAGCAGCTCGCGCCCGCCCAGATTCTGCTTGTGCTTCTGGAGAAAGCCGAGCAGATTGCCGAGAGGACGCAGCAGGGTGATCAACTAAAAAAAAAAGAATGCATAAATACCCAGATTTTTATTTATAAAAAGTTTTTTTATATTAAATGTTAAAGTATTGTAAATACATACATTTTTAAAACATACCATAAAATATCTCTAACCTGTAGATCAGAGCCCGAGAGGCAGACGCCGACGATGCGCAAGAGATGCTCATGGCGCATCATGGCCATCTTTGTGGCCTCGTCGAGCATCTCCTTTAAAATATATTGACTTTTGGCGAGAACCGAACAATTTGACGGGAGTTTAAAAATTCAAAATGAAATAATTTACGGCTTGCGCTTTGCCGCTCGGATCCTTGACGACTTTGATCGCGACCGGCAAGCGGACCTTCTTGCCGGACGACACCGGGATCCATACGCCCTGGAAAAAATAGAAAGTAGCACATACTAAAAGAGCTGCAAAACTCAGAGACACGCGCGGGCTTCGAACCCACACCCTTTGCACCCCGCACTCGGGCGCTTACCAATAGGCTACCATAGCAACCTAACTGACAGCGTAGACTTCGCCGAAGGCGCCCGAGCCCAGTAGCTTGCGACTGCGATCGAGGCGCTGCCGCGGGATGAGCGTGAGTCGCTCCATGTTCGGCCGAGTGAAGCCGTCGATCGGGATGGTCTCGACAAGCTCGGGACCGTGTGCCGCCTAGAGACAGAATGTTTAATTTCCTAGAATGTTTACTTACTTACATATTTATTTATTTATTTATTTATTTATTTATTTATTTATTTATTTATTTATTTATTTATTTATTTATTTATTTATTTATTTATCTATTTATTTATTTATTTATTTATTTAATTTATTTAATTTATTTAATTTATTTAATTAATTTAATTTATTTAATTTATCTAATTTATTTATTTATTTAATTATTTATTTATTTATTTATTTATTTATTTATTCAATAAATTGTTTTTGAATATTATCATGAAGTCCTAATGTTCAACGTCAAATCAAATGCGTATTAATAATTTTACTAATGTTCAACGTCAAATCAAATGCGTATTAATAATTTTATTTGCTTTATAATTATTTGCCCTTCCATCCCAAGCAGGTACCTTCTCTCGTTCGAGCTCCATCTGATAGCGGCGGCAGAAGCGGAAGGCGCACTGGAAGAGAGAAACTGGTTGATTTGTACGTTTATTGTTTCACTCTTCGATCTTTTATATATAGTAATCGGTAATAATTTTTTTAATAGAAATTAGTTCGTTGAAATTTTTTTATTTAAAAATGGTGAGAGAGGAAAAACTTGCAAAGATGACGACGGCAGCAATGAGCACGATGGCGACAATCGCGCACGCAATCACTGTTCGTCTGTAAAGTAGAAAATAGAAGAGAGCGAGAGAGAGAGGAGGAAGAAAGAGAGAGAGAGAGAGAGAGAGAGAAAGAGAGAGCCACGATAGGAAGGGGCATACCTGACTGCGTCTCGCCTCTCGTAGTCCGTGTCGTAGCATCGCTTGTCCGACTTGTAAAGGAAGGTGCCCTCGGGGCAGCTGTTGGTGCATCGCTGGAGGAAATATATTCAAAATTTACATACATATATAAGTAATATATATATATATATATATATATATATATATATAAATATATATAATATCTATGTATTACTTATGGTTAGAAAATATAAGGACTGCTCTTGGTTGATGTCAGTAAATATTATGAAAATATAATTTTTCCCACATTTTTTTTCTCGATTTCTACTGGCATTTTTGGGATATTTTCGCTTAAAATTTTTCTAAATATGGAGGAAAAAGTTTTTTTTAATGAAAATACAATGTAAAAACGATACTATTCACCTGTCTGCCGTCGGGCAGCGGCACGGCGACATGGACGCAGTGCGTGCAGTCGACGTCGGTCGGGCCCGTGCACCGGGTCAGTCTCCTTCAGATTGGCACTGGAAAGAGAGAGAGAGAGAGAGAGAGAGAGAGAGAGAGGGAGAGAAAGAGAAAGCGGGAGGGAGAGAGAGGGAGAGAGAGAGGACAGAGAGATTAGAAACAGTGAGAGTGGGAGAAGAGGAAGAATTTGATAAAGAGACAAACAGCGAGAGAGAGAGTGAGGAGAGTAAACGAGAGATAGAAAGAGTGAAAGAGAGAGAGAGAGAAAGAGAGAGAGAGAGAGAAGAAAAATGCCGTACGAATTGCAGTGCAGACTGCACGTGCCGCAGATGCCGACCGAGCTCTGAGTTCGATTCGCGATCATGTAGCTGTTTCTGTAGTTAAACCAAATTATTTAAAAACAAAGAGAAAAAAAAATTTTTTTTAACAAAAACAATTAATTTTAATCGCTAGTCATCAATATTCGATACCTTATAAGTTACGCAATAACTCAAACGACTATTAAGCCAATAGGCAAGATAAGCTTCAGACACTTAAAAATAATATTAATATTAATAGCCATAAAATAAATATTTAAGTAAATTAAACTTAATAATTCTACGAATTAATAATTATATATGAAAAAATAAATATTTAAACTAATTAACTTTTAAACGCATTAATTAATCTATATATCAATTAATTAGATAACCTCGGACACGCTTCGACACACTTCTCTCGCTCGTCAGCGCGTATTTTGTACTCGCGGAGAAGACGGAAGCTGCGGCATTCGCAGCCATTACGGGAGGGCGAATTGCCGTAGGAGGTGCACGAGGCGCACTCGCTCTCGCAACGCAGACACATCTGGAAGGAGAGAGAGAGAGACAGAGAGAGAGGAGGGAGAGAGGAGAGAGAGATTGAGAGAAGAGGAGAGAGAGCAAGAGGGGGGAAACAGATTCCGTCCATAATCTCGCTCTCTCGCTCTCTTTAACGACCCTTTCTTTCTCTCTCTGTTTAAATACCCTCTCGTTCTCTCTCTCTCTCGCTCAAACTACCCTCCATCGGTCTCTGCCATCCTCTCGTCACTGACCAAGTCATCGACGAGTGGCACTGTAGCCACCTGGTAGTAGTGATCGGCAAGTCCGCTCGCCGTGCACACCGCCAGCTTGTCGGCGCGTTCGCGAACGTGGAGGCATCTTTAAGGAAATCAACTAATTTAAATTATTAGTTAATTAAATTATTAATTAATTAATTAATTTAATTTGTACTTTTTTTTCTTTCACGAGAGAGAGAGAGAGAGAGAGAGAGAGCGAAAAGTTTGTTGTAAAAAAAACTCCAATTACCATAGCAATATCTATATTTAAAAAAACTATATATATAGTGCTACCGTATCGGCCGCAGAGTGCCGTTGTTGTCGTGCGGCGCGACCTGCGCATGATGGCAGCGATTGCAGCCACGTGCGCCCGGCACGTCTGACGGGCCGACGCAGCTTAAGAAGAGAGAAGAGATGAGATAGTGCACGGTGGCACTAAATATATGTATATATTCATACAATATTTAGTGTTACCGTAACGCATTTTTTTTATTTGTACAACGTTATTCGCTTATCGTGCCCAGTGTGCTGACACGGAATGGAATATACAGGGGGTGGGGGGGGGGGGGGTCTACCGTATGGAAATGGGCGATCGATGGGCACACGGTCGATTTCGTCAAACTGGCCGACGAGGATTGCATATGTTGTGCGAGGCCATGTACACATGAATATGCTTACCCGCCAGCACATGCAATGTGGCATGGCTTGCAGGCGCGCGCCTCTTCGTAGAAGCCCTCGGGGCACGACCAGAAGCACGTGACGTTTCGACGCGGTGGCGGCTTGGCGAGCTCGGTCGCGTTCGAGGCGAGAAGAAGAGCCTTCAGGGATATATTTATTATATTATTCATATATTCATTTATTTATTTATTAATACACTGATAGCCAAATTACTGATCTACTCAGACGGAACGTTGGCAAATTGCCAAAGCCATTCTCTTTACGGACATACCTCATCATCTCCATCAACTTGCTCGTCAATCGGCGTCTTGTGCGATGAGGAGGAGTCTCTGAATAACAGATATAGAAGTTTTTTCATATAGAAATAAAAAAAATCTGATGGTGAGCCAGAGAGAGAGAGAGAGAGAGAGAGAGATAGAGATAGCGAAAGCAAGAGAGAGAGACGAAGAAGAAACAGATAGCGAGAGAGAGAGAGAGCGAGAGAGAGAGAGCGATCCTCACCGCTTGAAAAGCAGCAGTTCTTCTCCGGGCACCGCCGCTTCAGCGTGGAAGAGCGTGACATTCCTGCACGAGGTGCACTCCATCTCGGACGGGCCCGTGCACGTCAGGCAGGTCGCGAAGCATGGCGCACACTCGCGCGCCGTCTCGTTCGCGTAGAAGCTGAGGGGTTACGGTAGTCAATTAGTAGGGTTATTACCATAGATAGTCAATTGGTGTAGTTATTGCTATAAATTAGTGTGGTTACGGTAGAATGGGCCGGATTATGGTATTGACTGGCCAGGGTTACGTAAGTCAATTGACATAGCAATGGTGGTGAATGGTACGATACGATAATAGATAATTACATATGTGCTCGGTAATCCATGATCACGGGAGAGCGAGGAGGGAGGGATAAAGAGGGCCAGGGGTCTCTCTCCGACTGACCCCTCTCGGTCGCACTTGCGCACACACTCGCCACGCTGCTTCCAGTCGCGGCAACGCGCACATTGCCGCGGCCCACGGCCCCAGCAGCCGTGCTTCGGGTCGCACTTGTGATCGCAGACGTTGCCTTGCTCTCCTTAAAGGCACATTTTTATCTTTCTTTATTTTTAGTATTGTTTTGTTTTGTTTTTTTTCAATTTATTTTTACTTATTGATTTATATTAAATATAAAACTCTTTTGTCTTTTAGTTGCATTGCTTTTGTTTGGTAAGCCTTCAAAAAGAGTATTATATATTATAATAAACATATTATTTGACAACAGTGTCGTTGGGATGTTTACGTGCATATTTATTATTATTATTTGAAATCGCGCCAGAAAAAAGGTTTAAAAAAATTCAAATTTCCCGCCATAACAAACACAGCGACTGACTGCAACGCTCGGTACGCTTGTTGTCGCGCACGACTGCGGTCGCGTTCGCGTCGACAATCGCGCGCCAATTGATTGTTTCGGCGAAGCAGAGGTCGTAGTTGCTCGTCACGATGATGTCACCTAATGGTATATTTTTGGTTATTGATTTATTGATTTTTTAAATTCATTGTTCTATATTTATTTATTATATTCCTTTACCTACATTATTCTTATATGTACATATGCACTTATCAATTTTTTTCTCATATAAAATGTCGTCGTTCCTCGTCAAAATGTGAAATACTACACCTTTATATTTGATTTTTTTTAAATTGATTTTTCGTCTTATCGATTTAAAAAAAATCATTTAAACGTAATTTTTCTGACGACTCATCAATTTCATAAAGACATAGAATACTACATTTCTCTTCTCAACAACACCTTTCGAGATACGCCGCAGACTGCGCAAGCCGAGATGCTCGAGGTTGTCGTTCGACGAGACGATGAGTGCTTGTTTTGTGCTTTAAAAAATTTTTATTTTCCCGCCTTTTTAATTTCTCAAATGCGCTTATTTTTAATAAAAATAATTGCTGTTTTTATGATTGATGTTAATAAATTAATAAATTAATTACTCAATTAATTAATTAATTAATTAATTAAGCGCACTTGTAAAGACTGCGTCCTTCGATGACTTGGAGATGCTCGAGAAAGTCGAGATTCGTGAGGGGCGCGCCGTTCTCGAGTGCAATGTAGATGTAGTAGGTGACGACGCGAACGGTGCGCAGCACGTCGAGATCGGAGATTCGCAACGGAGGGACGTGTTTTTTCATTCTGAAAAAAAAACACAGGGTAGCAGCATAGCGTAGTGGTTGCACTCCCGGAATTCGACGCAAAGGATCCGGGTTCGATTCCCGCCAAGAACACGAAGCCTACTCTGGATCGTAGTGTTCGTGAAAGGCGTTCGGGAGCAAGCGGATGAAGCCGTCGATCTTGGTGCAGTTTTGGAGCTGCTTTATTGTGAGCGCTGTCAGCGCCTCCGTGAAGTAGCAGACTGTAAAGCGCGAGAGAGATAGAGAGAGAGACATAGAGAGAGAGAGACAGAGAGAGAGAAATTGATGAATGAACTGAATGGAAAGAGCACGTCGAGAGAAGAAAAGAACCAAAATGCAGTGAATGAGATGAGGAGAGAGAGAGAGAGAGAGAGAGAGAGAAAGACAGAATAAGTCTAAGACAGATGAAGAGAAGCAGAGAGAAAGAGTGAAGAGATAAGAAACTTAAACGGTAGAGAGAGAGCGAGAGAGAGAGAGAGAGAGTGAGAGAGAGAAAGAAAGGAGCAAAAAGGGCTGCTAACCATTCGGGCAGTCTCCATCGCACCTGACGCATCTCTTACTGCCGTCCTCCTCTTCGTAGTAGCCTTCGCTGCACTTCTTCACGCAGAACGAATCTTCCATAATGAGCAGATTCTCTGAAAATGTCTCTTAGAATCATAAAAATTTGTTTCAAAGAGATTAATTAAAACACCCGCCGCCAAATTCAAATTAATTAGAATCCAGAACGGATTTTAAATATTTGAATTCGAATTTCCCGCGCGCGCCAAACGCACCCGGACACTTCTTGACACAGTATCGATCATGTGTGTAGAAGCCATCCTCGTGGAGCACCATCATGCCAGTCTTGTAGTCGAGCCTGTCGAAACATATACTGTATATGTATGTATAGTTGGTGGGAGGGGGGTGGGTTGGATTTTTGGGTATACATATTTATTTATTTATTCATTTATGTATTTGACAAATTTAATTCATTCAAATTAATTTAATAAAAAATTTATTTCAATAAAGAGAAAAAAAATTATTAAAATAACTGCATAATATATGTATGTATTTGAATAGTTTTTTTATGAAAAAAAAATTAAATAAATCATCCTCTTTCCTACTTTCGACGATTCGTGCACTGCGGCGTACAGCGGCCCTCTTCAACTCGGCCGCTGCAAGCCTGAAATGGTAAGTGTCTTAGTATTCATTTAGATAGTTTCATTATTATTTATAATTTAATTATTGATTTATAACTTGTAATTAAAAAATTGAGTTTCTGGCTCGTTTAAAATAATTTTAAACGAGCCAGCAGCTCAGAATTGAATTCGTGACGCTGAGATCTAGAGAGACGCGACCATAATGGGTGGGGAAAATTCAAATAGGATTACACGTAGAATTTCGCGCTCTTTTGAACGAGTCAGGCAAAAGGGCGCGAATTCAAATGTGTATTTTTTCGGCAACTCTTCTTACAAAACAGTCGCGCGCTGTCGGGCCGGAGCAGCCGGCGACGCACTGCGCATCGCAGCACTTGACACGTCCGTCCGCGACGTCGTTATAGCACATCCTCGAAGTACAGTAGTCCGGACACGCCGTGCGATACACTATAAATAGGGTACGGTAAGTGGGCGCACTAAAATAGGAGGAATACGGTAGGTGAGGCGCACTAAAAATACAAAAAAAAAAGAAGAAGGAGAGAGAGTATTCCACGAACGACTCTGGCAATCCTCCTCCGTCGGGCCCCAGCACGCGCCGCCGCAGCTCGGATGGCACTTGAATTGATCCTAAAATATTTATGATTTAAATTATTCTTATTCAAATTTTGCGCCATTTCCAGATTCAGTAGACTTACACGCTCTTTCCGGAAAATTTTAGCTAAACAAGAAAATAAACTGCAAAAAAAAATAAATAAAATGCGAACCTCCGGACAACTCCGACGTGGCATCCGAAGATTCGTGCGATTCTTGTCCAAGTCGACAATCTTTACGATTCTTTTTTGGTTTGTTTTTTTTTATTAAAAAAATAGCATAAATATTTTTAATTTTATTTGGTAAATTAATAATAAACACATTTTGTTTTAGAAATTTTAATTGCATAAATAATTATTGAAATGTCTAGTGGAGAGAACGGCATTTTATGGGCGGGGTTATGGTAATGAATGGACCGGGTTACGGTATATTGTGGGTGGGTTACGGTAGTTAATGGTCTTATCTAACCTCGAGCAAGTTGACATTGTTCTTGAGGTAGCAGAGATTCGGACTGCTGTCGACATGCAGGATGCCCTTGTGAATGCCTGTGCAAATGAAGTGAGTATAGTAATTGAGATGGCGAGGGTGAAGAAATCTCACGTGGTTGAAAGAAGGAGGGGTCAGAAAAATAGGAAGAAGTTTCCTCTGATCAATCCTTCTTATGGAAACGTTTGAACATGGAGAGAGAGAGAGAAGAGAGAGATTTAGAAGCAGATGTAGGGAGAGAGAAAGAAGTAGAGAACCGAAAGTGAGAGAGCAAGAGACACAGAAAGAGAGAGAGAGAGAGAGAGAGAGATAGAGAGAGAGAGGGAGAGAGATATAGAGAGAGAGAAGAGAGAGACTTCTAAGCTTGGGCATGAGTAGCTCCTCGAGTCGTTCGGATGCTGAGATGTGGAGTGCCGAGTCGACCTCGAAGAGATCGTCGCCCCAGATGATGCGCAGGCTGCGGAAGCGGATGCGGCGGACGTCGGCTTTGTAGATGAGGATGTAGCCCTTGATCTGGAAGAGCGAGAGAGAGAGAGAGAGAGAGAGAGAGAGAGAGAGAAAGAGAGAGAGAGAGAGTAAGGGAGAGACGGAAAGAAAGAAATTGAAAAAAGAGAGAGAGCTAGCGTGAGAGTGAAAAAGAATGAGAGAAAGATAGAGACAGAAAGAGTGGGATAGAGAGGAAACGAGAGGGCGAGATAAAGAGGGAGAGATCAAGAGAGAGCGAGGGGAAAGGGGGGGGGGAGAGAGAGAGAGAGAGAGAGAGATAGGAAAAGCACCTCCTCGATGTCATCGAGAAAGTCGAGATCGTCGTCCGTGACATTGGTGATGTGAGTTATCTCAACGTTGCCGTAGACTCTTAATTAGTAAATTTCAATGAGTATTTTAATGAGTATTTATTGATAAAAAAAAATTATAGTGTGTTTCTGTAGTGTGGTTAATTTCCACAGTAATTGGGCTATTAAGGACATTTTGCAAGCTGTGTACTTAGTTCATTCCGTGTTAAATCAATCTGACAAAGAGCTCATTTTACATGCTCCTTGCATTAACATCTCACGCATAGATATATGTAGAGTTGAAGACATGATTGAGTCTGATGTCTATGTAGTACATTACTTTTGCAAATAAATTATGAGCCAATCTATCTAGAATTATGAACTACACAGCAGAGAGGTTATCAAGTTTTCCTACGGGCAACTAATCAAATTCAAAACGAGCCACCATGGCGGGAAAAGAGAAAAGAGAATAAAGAGATTGGCATGATGAAACAGTAGTGACACGTGAAGCAGCCACCAGAGAAAAGGAGGGAAAGAAGAAAAAAAAATTCTTAATAAAATAATCTTGGCTACCTAGCTGCGGGGGAAACTGGCGTGCAAGATGCAAGAGTCAAAAAAGAAGAAACTGTGACTGAAAAGCACAAGAAACTGTGGTCAAGTTAAGAATATGTACGAGCCAAGGTGCGAGGGAAATGGAGATTATGAACAAGAGAGAGAGATAGATAAAGAAAATGAAGAAATACAGGGGGATATACGAAGAGTAAGAGAGAGATAGCAATAAAGGGAGAGAGATAGATAGAGAGAGAGGAACGCTGAAAGAGAATGGCCAATAGAGGATAAAATGATAAGAATGACTAATCGGCGCTGTCTTACATTTAGGACTTTGAAATTTTTGTTCTAGACTCGCTGATATCTCACGATAGAAATGTCAGTTTCCAAGACGAGAGAACAGAAGAAAAAAAAGATTGGCTCAAAAAAACTATTTCGTCAAGAAAGACGCAATTAATGCAAATCAAGCAAATTAAAGATTCTCGGAGAGGGCAAAGTGAGAAAGACGGAAATTTTGCGAAAACCCGGGGTTAATATTGCTCACGGTCTTACAATTACATATTTGAAAAATCAAGCATACCATCGTAAATGCACGGAAGAAAAGTCTCAAAATGTTTATGTTTGGCATGTGGCGCAAATAATGATTGTTCTCAACTCAATAAATGGAGCCAGCGAGATAGATAGGAGAGAGAGAGAGAAAGAGATTGAAGAGAGCGAGAGGGAGACAGAGTGAGAGAGAGAGAGATTGAAGAGAGAGATAGAAGAGAGAGAGAGAGAGTGGGAGAGGGAGAGAGAGTGCGAGAGAGAGAGAGAGAATGCCACACAATTGCCAGTTTTATGTTCTGCATGATAGCCAGTAAATGGAGTGACTGAAATCGGTCATGCGCAACGTTGAATCGTTGTCTCTCAAGTACTATTGAATTGAAGAGATATTTCCCTCTCTCTCTACTCTCAATCTTTCCGTATCTGTCTCACCCTCTCTTTCTCTCTCTCTCTCTTATTAGTTCTCGATCTCTCTCCCCCTCTCCCTTTCTCCATTTCTCTATTTCTCTCTCTTCCTCATTCTCTCTCTCGCTTTCTTTTACCTCGTGCAATTCTGATAGATGGATCGAAGAGCGTCTAGTCGGGAAGCCGAAATT
>CALZFC010000001.1:1035000-1037500 GCA_945643635.1 Allodiplogaster sudhausi | reverse complement strand
CGCTAAAACACAGCAAAACGAAATGCATACAAGGTAGGCAGAAGAGAATGGCGAGAGAGCGAGCTGTGAGGAGGAGAGAGAGAGAGAGAGAGAGAGAGAGAGAGAGAGCCAAGTAGAGACAGAGAGAGCGAGCGAGCGAGAGAGAGAGAGAAGGAGAGAGAAAGAGAAGGAGAGAGAGAGAGAGAGAGAGAGAGAGAGAGAGAGAAAGAGAGAGAGTTGCGAAGAATGAAGAGTGGCGTGCGTGATAATGAAAGAGAAAAATGAAGGCATGACCAGCACGTCTGAAACGGGATATCTGTCGTTTCTGTCGTCGTGAAAGTCTACCTTCGGGGTCGGCGAAGAGAGAGAGGGGGAAAGTGAGGGGGGAGATGTTGAGGATAGAAGCTTCTGGCGTGAATCTTGTGCTATTCACGTTCGATATGAGAGAGACAGAGAGAGCGAGAGAGAGAGAAAGAGAAAGCAAGAGAGAGAGTGGGAGATTTGAGAGAGCGGTTGAATAAGAAGATAGATACAAAGGGAGAGAGAACTTCGAGATAGTAAGAGAAAGCGATAGAAAGAAAGAGAGAAAGAGAGGGAGAGAAAATAGAGTGAAAAATGAAGGAGAGGCCAAAAAAGTCAGAGAAAGAGAGAAACATATATGAAGAAAATGGAAAGAGAGGCCAAAAATGTCGAGGACGAGACATCATAATGAATATGGCCAGACTGTTGTTTGCATTTTGGCCTTTGAATTTGATGTGGGCGACGCGAATTCTTCGACGTTGTGATACATCGGCGAGATAGAGAGAGAGAGGGGGGGGGGGGGCGAGAGAGAGAGGAGAAGAGAGGGACGAGAGAAAGAGAGAAAATGTCGCGACAGAGAGAGAGAGAGAGAGAGGGCGAGAGAGAGATGGCGAGAGGAAGAGAATGAGAGAGAGAGAGAGAGAGAGTAACGTGGACTGAAAGACCACTACATACAAGTACCAAGAGTGAGGGAATTAGAGATATTAGAAGAGAATAACACCGGAAGCTAGTCAGCTCCAACCGCGATACTCATAATGCTAAAATAGTGGACAATAATGAGTAGTTTTAAAATTGGTTATAGAAAATTATAATAAAAAAAATTGGTTAAAGAATCCACAACTTTATTAAGACGGTTAAACACTCTCTCAGACGTTTCTGGCTATGACACTTGATGGACCCGGTTTGTTTCGCTCCCATATCTTTCGCTCTCTCTCTCTTCTCTCTCTTTTCTCTCTCTCTTCTCACTCTCTCTCTCTCTTTCTCTCTCACTTATTTCTGAATTCTTCTTCAAAGGAACAAACCGATGCATCAGATGTTTTGGAAAGTGAAAAGAAGCTGACCGGGTTTACCATTGGAGAGATTTAAGAGAAAGAAGAACGAAAGTTATGGACAGAATGAGAGAGGGGAGAGAGAAAGAGAGAATGAGCAAGAAACGAGAGAGTAGCGATGAAGATAAAGAGAGAGGGAAAGAAGAAATAGAGCTAGAAAGTCAGCTAGAGAAACTGCTTTTGAGAGAATGAAGAAGGTAGAGAGAATGAGAGATTGAGAGAGAGAAAGAGAGAAAGAGAGAGAGAGAACGGAAGAGAAAGAACGGGATAGAAAGAGGGGTAGAGAAGCAGAGAGAAGCAGAGGAAGAGAAAAAGGGACAGAAGGCCTTGGTAGACATGGCATGTTCTTCATCTGATAACGGAGTGTGGGCAGTGTTGATAAAAAAAAGTATGCAGAGAGAAAGTGGGAGAGAGAGAGAGTGGAAGCGAGAGAGAAATAAGAAGAGAGAGAGCGGGATAAAGAGAGAGGGAGACAAGCAGAGAGAAGCAGAGAAAGAGAGAGAGTAGATGAGAGATAGGTAACTGTGATGATTGAGCAGCAGTCTTGGAACGATGGAGAGAGTGTGAGAGGCGTCCAAAGAGTTGGGGGAGAGAGAGAGGTAGAGAGGATGGCAGATAAATTGCTTGAAGGAGATTAGAGACAGAGAGAGAGAGAAAGAGAGAGGGAAGGTGAAAGAAAAAGAGAAAACGAGAGAGAGAGAGAGGGAGATAGAGAGAGAGAGAACTGCACATACGAATCTAATCAAGGAAGGAAGGAAGGAAGAAAAGTTGTCTTGAACACGATTGACGGCCAGCCCGGGTGGAATCAGTAGAAGCTGGTCTGAAGCTGACATCAGGAAAGAGAAGGACTGATCGATTACAGGCGAATAGAGAGAGAGAGAGAGAGAGAGAGAGAGAGAGAGAAAGGTTCTAATCCGCTCTGCGTTTTTGGAAGGAATTAAGGAGGAGAGAGAGAGAGAGAAAGGTGAGAGGTTAAGAGAATGAGAGAGAGAGAGAGAGAGAGTTGGAAGGGAGAGTGAAGAGTGAACGGGTCTTAGATAGAAAGAGAGGGAGAGAGCGAGAGAGAATCGGTAACATCTTGATGGAAACAGTAGGAACAATATTGAGGACCGGGTCAAAAATGATTGAGAAAGGTAAATAAATGAAAAATCTGCCAGAGAAATGACTGAAAA
>CALZFC010000001.1:917500-1030000 GCA_945643635.1 Allodiplogaster sudhausi | reverse complement strand
TAATTAAGACACAATATTTACATGTAAAATTTATTTTATTCATCGATTATGTTTCTAAAATTGTTCGATTTAAATGCTGTTTTCGCTTAATTGCAAGAACGACAGCCCAATATGTAGTAAGTGTAAAAGTAGATTAAGATTTTAACAGGGGGACTACAAATAGAATGAACAAGATCACGATTATACATACGTACATATATATGACGCGATTTGCGAGAGAATCGTAAGGACGCTTAAGAGCGGGGACCCGGCAAAATTAGATTTCGCTTAAAAGCTGTTTATAGGTACTTTTTAACACGGGGAAAACGAATGGAATGGGTCCGGGAGTCTAAAAACGCCATTTCGGCGAGCTGTGCGAGATTTTAAATGTGAGTGCCCGGTGAGGCTTGCCGAGATGGCCGCACATTCGCGTTCGCTGTTTCGCGCAAAATAAAGCTATTTTCGTGAAATTTTGGTATTAAATAGACAAGATATTGTTTAAAAAGCTACTCAATTAGAATTTGAAAATATTCACTTTTAGGACCTCAGCGGCCTCTAGACTTTGAGGAAGCGTCGTTAGCTTAAATGGCATTATGTCATGGGTTTTCTATTTTAAGTTGTAGAGCTGAAAATTCTCTATCGAATGAGCTATCGTGTGCCTGATATTCACGAGGTCTAAGATGTTCTCAGCCATTTAACTGTTCAGTACCAGCGCATCGGCGCGCACTTCGCATATGCGCTGCCCCCGCTGGAAGTCCAACTCAATCGATATTCCGCCGAAAGGCACTTGAGGAAACTTCTTTCGTGCATCTCCGTTCTTTATTCACTTTATTTAATAATATGCAAAAATTAAGCGAAAATATAACTTTAATGAAACCGATAGCAACAACCAATAATTAGAAATTAAATACATTAAAAAATTCAGAACGGTAAAACCTTGTTGATTATTCAAATTACTTCTTAATCTTCTTAGCGGGCTCAAGGATACCTCATCTGTTGCGAAAAGTTCGCCCTTCATGCTCTCAATTTTGCTCACAAGCTCCTCAGGGTCTGGGGTGAATGGTTCTTCATCCTCCTCCTCCTCGTCCACTTCCGGCACTCCCGAATCCTTCACTCCTCGATTTCCCTTCATATCGGGAAATGCTTGCAAGAGCTTCAGTGTCGCAATACCACTCCGTGAGCCTGCTGCGTTGTTGGTATTTGTCTTGGACGAAATCTGGGGCGCCCGTTTTCCGCAACTGCGCACATCTGCTTCACAATCATGGCCGCATCCGCCCTCTTCTCCGCGGCCCAGCACTGCTCTGTGGCGATCTGAAATATTTAGATTTAACTCTTGATTATTTCAAGATTACATCTATTTAATTATGACTTTTATGGTCAACTCCAAAAATTATATTGAGTTTTAATGTCGGCTTATTCCTCTTAGAATATTTCATAGATTAGGCAAAGTATGTATGTACCTGTATGTAAGCCCTGGCTTCGGCGTCAATTGAAGGGCGATTGCCGGTTTTTTCGTTTTCGTTTTATAAAATAATCTGTTATTAGCTGCACCTTAGTCAGTACATGCTTGTAATTCTGATCTTCCCATCCTTCGCCCAACTCATACAAATGGGTCTCACAGACACAAGACTCGAGTACATCATCGGGCTGAAATGTTAAAAACTAGATTCGGTTCAGGTTTGCTTGAAAAGACTTCTGTTAGAAAGTGTTTAAAAAAAACTTTGATTGCATTTAGTCACCAAATCGTCCCAATCGTAATACTCTGCAACACCGCGAATGAAAAGCAAGTCTGCTTTGTTCCTGCACCCATAGAGCTCGCAATCAGCATCATCGAGAAGCGTGGAAATTCTGCATTACTCTTACGTCGAGAAAAGAAAGTACACATAAGCCATTGATAGCTGAATCTTATAATTATGAAACTTAATTATAAGCTGACCGATCGGCATAAAACAGATAACTTTAATTTTAGACAGCAAGGGTCTTCACATTAGCCCTCCCTTGTCATCCCATTATCTAACTGACTGGGTCAGTGTTGCACAGCACTCGGTAAAAGTGGTTCGGCATTCAAAATATCCGCCTTTTTTAGGGCGCCTTTTTACTCAGAGTTGTTTCCTGACATTTTCAAGGAAGAATTCTTAGGCGTTTGGAAGCATGCATAACGAGTCACGCAACCGACACTATCCGGCTTTTTCGATATAGAGAGAGTATGAAGGCAGCGATGACCGAGGGAGGTTCCGACCGAGAGAGCAGTTAAACAGCAAAAGCAAGCTTTACCTGCTTCCTCCCTAATAGTTAAACAGCCCCCGCCCTTTTTATATTAGCGTTAGTTCCAATGATCCTCTGGAGTCTGGACAGCGCAACAGTGGGAGGGGGCTAGCTTAACCACAACTGAATGGGATAAAGTTCTGTGAGGTTTTTCGTTTTTGCTCGCTTCTTGTGCATGCGTCGGACATCCGTGGTTATAATTTTATGCGCTCATTTGACTGACTGGTTATAAATGGGGGAAAAAATAACATATTTACAAGTATAATAACAGACTTGATGAACGTTCCATCGCAGGTAGTACGTGGGCGAAAACGAAACGACGCTGACACCGATGGAGCGAATCCACGAGATACAAAACAGCTCATTATAGCTAAATAAGCGAGGAAAGCTGTATTATAACAGAATATACATAACGAAAGATACATAAAACAAACCATCTTATACAAGACATTAAAAGAAAAAGTGAAAAGATACGTTAATGCACGAAAGAAGTTTCCTCAAGTGCCTTTCGGCGGAATATCGATTGAGTTGGACTTCCAGCGGGGGCAGCGCATATGCGAAGTGCGCGCCGATGCGCTGGTACTGAACAGTTAAATGGCTGAGAAACATCTTAGACCTCGTGAATATCAGGCACACGATAGCTCATTCGATAGAGAATTTTCAGCTCTACAACTTAAAATAGAAAACCCATGACATAATGCCATTTAAGCTAACGGCGCTTCCTCAAAGTCTAGAGGCCGCTGAGGTCCTAAAAGTGAATATTTTCAAATTCTAATTGAGCAGCTTTTTAAAACAATATCTTGTCTATGTAATACCAAAATTTCACGAAAATAGCTTTATTTTGCGCGAAACAGCGAACGCGAATGTGCGGCCATCTCGGCAAGCCTCACCGGGCACTCACATTTTAAATCTCGCACAGCTCGCCGAAATGGCGTTTTTAGACTCCCGGACCCATTCCATTCGTTTCCCCGTGTTAAAAAGTACCTATAAACAGCTTTTAAGCGAAATCTAATTTTGCCGGGTCCCCGGCCTTTTTGATACTCTCGCAAATCGCGTCATATACGTATATGTATGGATCGGAGACTTATGTACATACATACATATATATACGTATATGTATGGATCGGAGAATTTGATGCCTGAGTACCAGCCGATGAGAGTGTAGATGAGGAAAGAAACTTATCTACCCAACTTTTCAGCTTTCTAATGCATTCCTAATATAATACGGTATTTCTAATAGAATGTCTGCTCTAATTTATCCACTCGCTCGAATAGCGACTTCTCAAAAAAACATGGTAGATATTGTATAAAAAATTCTTGACGCGGTATTCATCTTTTATTATGTAAAATTTTTTTTGCAGTAGCGCAACAGACTAAACACAAGTGTACGTTGAGCGAATCTATAATATAAAACATTGGCAAAAAAATGTACATATGTATATAGATTTATAAATCAGAGGGTAATACCTGCTTGTCAACAAAAAAAGATAAGTTGAGAAGGCAGAGAGAGAGAGAGAGAGAGAGAGAGAGAGAGAGAAACTAGATGTGTGGAGATTAGGAAAGAGCAAGAGGGAAAGAAATAGAGAGGGTGATTGATAAAAAGATAATTGTTTATAGTTCTGGCTCGCATGATGATTATACATACATACATGTTTCTAGACGGCAACTGTCCGCTCCTACTTAGTTTCTCGCTTTTAATTGGAAAATTGTGAAATACAAGAATGAGAGTGAGAGAGAAAGAGAGAGAGAGAGAGAGAGAGAGAAAGAGACAGAGAGAGAGAACGGCAAGAGAATTAGTGCAGACGAAGAGGGAATGGACGTTCCTCATTTCGAGAAATAGATGGTAAAATACAGATCACATGCCAAGAAATCCTGTGCTAGGAAAAAGAAACTTGTAGGCATGACATCAGTAAGAAAATGAATGTAGAAAAGGTTTTGGTGGAGAATGAGAGAGAGAGAGAGACAAGATAAAAAGATGAATTGAGAGAAGAAGAGAGAGAGAGGAGAAAAAGACAGAGAGAGAGAGAGAGAGACGGAGAGAGAAAGAGAGACGGAAAGAGATAGACAGAGATCTTCTAAAAACCCAAACCCATTCCAGAGTTACGAAGACACGGAATGTGCTGAGGCGGAATCACCGCGGCAGCTCATTCTTATTCGGAGTTCTTGCTGTATCATGAGGGATCCATCGAAGTCCTTGTTGGGTAGAGCACTCTGGCGAACGGACAAAGAAATGGGAGGGAGAGAGAGAATGTGAGAGAGAGAATAGAGAGAGATAATAGAGACGGAAGAGAGAATAGAGAGAAAGGCGAGAGAGAGAGAGAGAATAGAGAAAGGACGAGAGAGAGAGAGAGAGGGCGAGAGAGTGAGAGAGAGAGGCGGAGATGAGTGGCAAATACGAGCACTACTGGATTAGAGTAGCCAGCCGCTGCGGCGAGCATCTTTGATCTCTCAGGGGATGCAAATGGGGCGGACAGTGGAAGATTGAAGAGGAGAGAGAGAGGAGAAAGAGAGAGAGAGAAAGAGAGAAAGAGAGAGAGAAAGAGAGAGAGAAGAGAATGGAGAGAGAGAAAATGAGCGAGAAAAGTAAGGAGACATAAAGAAAGAAAAGGGAGTGAAGTGATCTATCAGAATAATGAAACATGTACAGGAGGGAAAGAGAAGGTTTTGTGAGATGGTAATGATTTCCAGTGCTGTTCTGAAGAGAAGGAGACGGTAAGAAGGTAGGAAAGAGAGAAAGAGAGAGAGAAAGAGAGAGTAAGAGAGTGAGAGAGATAGTGAGAGACAGAATGAGAGTGAGACAGTGTGAGAGAGTGAATGAGAGAGAGTGTGAGTGAGAGAGAGTGTGAGAGTGAATGAGAGAGAGAGTGTGAGTGAGAGAGAGTGTGAGAGTGAATGAGAGAGAGAGTGAGAGCGAGAGAGACAACTAACGACCACAGGAATCATTCTATTTTTGGCAGCTCTTAATTGCTTGCAGTTGCCACCACCTCGTGGCAAGTGTTTTTTCAAGCAGTAAAGTAAACCGAACACGGCTACTGGACTCTCGCTAATGGAGGATCGTGACAGCGGAGTAATGAGAGAGAAGATGGAGTGGGTGAGAGAGAGAGAGAGAGCGAGAGAGAGAGAGAAAGATGGAGAGAGATGAAGGGAGAGAAAGATAGGGAGGCGTAGAGAGAGTGAAGGAGAGAAAGAATGAAAAGAAAAAAAGAAAGAAAGAAAATAGAGGGAGAGGGTGCACGAGAGATTGAGTGAGATAAGGGGAGAGATAGAAAGAACAGAAAAAAATATGTCGCTTGAGAAAATGTGAGCGAGGGAGATAAATGGAAAAAAATCGAGATGGCATGTGTACTTTTATGGATTCCATCGAGATAGAGGCATGTGTTGAGATTAAGTTCTTTACTATTTAACAATATTTAACAATGAATTTATAGCATTTCTATATACATACATACTTGTTCACCTGACAACAACAACAGCGGAAATAATTCGAGAAATAGAACTTTGTCATACAGATAAAAAAAAACACATGTTAGACTTCATCCGAACGTTTTCTTTTCTTTGTGAATTTTATTCAAGAGGAACAATACGATAACAATCATCAGTGTAAGCGTTTGTGGTTTGACATGAAATAAATGAAGAGAAGCGTAAATGGCAATACTAAGTGTGATGATCAATAAATAGATATATATAGAATGAATTTCCAATGAATTTCCGAAATGTCTTCAGCATTTCATGAAAATACGTATAATGAATATATTGAATAGCGTAGCCACCAATTGAAAGTTCCATGAGAGTAAATTTTTAAATATTCATACGAAAATGGAAATCACACAACAGTGATGGAGAAGGAGAAAATATTAATTGTAGATATATTATCTTTGAAAAAAAATAGAGAAAAATCTGAAAACAATTAATCAATAAAAAACTGTGCACTTTCATTCTTGATATACCTACATACGTAAGTATGCAAGAAAGAAGTGTGAGAGAGTAAGCATGGTTGAAAAATCAATAATTGGATCGTCGAAAAAACACGGATCAATCAATATATTGCTTGGAGCATACCTTCGAGAATGGCGCTTTCTCGATGTGCAAGTGGACCATGAGTTCATCACGGAAGCGGCAGTCATTATTCTGAGTATCATTCTTCGCCAGGATGACAAAGGCCTCCGCCTGCAGAGAAAGTGCGTGCCGACGATGAGGCAGCAGACACGGCCGATAACTGAAGGCATGGACGAAAGAAGAATCAGACATGACGTCATCCTCAAAATAGATGTACATACATATGTATTTAAGGAGGTTTTATATTGCACAGTGATTTTGAATGGAAAAAGTAATGTTTTAAACGAAACTAGTAAAGACTTTCTAAGTAAAAAAATTTTTTCAACAAATTTTTAAAATGGATAAATAAGAGAGAAGACGTAAAAAAATTAATTGTAAAAGATTAATAGGTAATAATAAAAAATTATGAGCTCTCGCGTGTACGTTTGCCATCCTTGCAGCTTAACGGTGATGTCGCGGGTGAAGTTGCGGAAACCGCCGCTACTGCTGCCGGACGCCCGCACCTCGTCGAGCTCACTGAAGGTGACCGTGCCGGAGACGCCGTTGCCGCTGACGCGAATGTGCGCGCCGACAAGGTCTCGGCCGCACGCGGCAGCGTCGCGCGCCGTCGACAGCCCGAGGGTTATCTGGAGGAGCGCGAGGGTTATCTGGAGGAGCGCGAGGGTTATGTGGAAGAGCGCGAGGGTTATCCGGAGGAGCGCGATGGTTATCTTGAGGAGCGCGAGGGTTATCTGGAGGGGCGCGAGGGTTGTCTGGTGGAGCGCGACGGTTATCTGGAGGAGCGCGAGGGTTATGTGGAGGAGCGCGAGGGTTATCTGGACGAGCGCGAGGGTTATGTGGAAGAGCGCGAGGGTTATCTGGAGGAGCGCGATGGTTATCTTGAGGAGCACGAGGGTTATCTGGAGGAGCGCGAGGGTTATCTGGAGGAGCGCGAGGATTATCTGGAGGAGCGCGAGTGTTATCTGGAGGAGCGCGAGGGTTATCTGGAGGAGCGCGAGGGTTATGTGGAGGAGCGCGAGGGTTATGTGGAGGAGCGCGAGGGTTATCTGGAGGAGCACGAGGGTTTTCTGGAGAGCGCGAGCATTATTAATCTATTATGGCTATTCATTTATTCGTCGACATCGATATCAATAACAAAGAGATTACACACGACTACAATGAGAGCTGGATCGATTTAGATATGGACACGTTATAACGTACAAACCAAAGGAGTTGATAAGACCAGAATCCTCTTTGCATTACATACATAGCGGCCGTGCGAAAGTTAGTTAATAAAGCATAATTATTGATCAAGAAACATTCTCGATTACTTGGCATGCATGCTTATTTTTTTTATGGTAAATTATTATTTTTCGCAAAAAAAAAAATTCTTCCGAAATGCACGTACCGGAAATGTGAGCTCCATCGCGTCCTCGTCGTCGGCGCTTTCCGCGATTCGTTTTGCCTGGTGATAAATGCGAAATGCATAGATGCGACGCTTCCGCGCTTCCGTCTCCTCCTCCGATAGGGTGACGTACTCAACATGTCTGACTGCTGATTGTGGTGGTGACTGGGTGGCGACTTTACCTGACAATGAGTCTGAATTTATTATTTTTTTGTGTACCATTAAAGGAAGTATCCGGCGAATAATAATATAGTAGCGCTAGAGAGCCAGTTTGAATGCGCGTGCTCATAAAGTTGCCTGTCGCTCGGTCGAGAGAGCGTGTGAAATAGGAGGGCGGCCATGACCTACCGTAACTAATTCTCTACCCGCCAGTTTTAACGTTACTATTGTTCAGAATGTAATGAAAGAAAAACGCTCAAACTTTCTGGATAGATGTTTTACGCCAATATGAACTTATCCACATAGAACAAAACATAGGTTAATCATTCCCCGATACCTCCTTTAAATATATGTCGCTAATTATTAACATGGTAAACAAAAACAAAAATTGTTGTAAATAAATAAATAATGTGTGTATCGTATAATAAATAATGCTATATAAAGATGGAATTTAATTAGCTAACTAATAATTAAACAAGAAAATATTTACATATCTATATATAAATCGAACCAGTCGTCCGAGGATAAAATACGAGCAGCAGAATCGAGTAGTAGACCACGCAAAAAAGTAGCCAGCAGACGAGCACGTCTCGCCAGAAATGACGCGTCGCGGTCCTGTCTCGCGTCGCGGTCATGAGGCGATACTAGGAATGCACGAAACTAATTAGATATCTTGCGTGTCGAGTTTCCCCCAAAAAGGTGGGAAGAATCGGCCGTGAAGGAGAGTACACAGAAAAAGGATATATTAGACTAGAATCGTGACCATGACTCGGATGGTCTACTCCATATACCGTATTTTCTCTTGAATACCCCCGAGGGTCTTATTTTTCAATACCCTTGCGAGGGGAGGGGCACTATTAGAGGAAGGGGGGGGAGGTTCTATTAGAGGGGGGTACTATTTTTTCATGTGTTTGACTAAAAGTTTGATTACATCATTTAAAAAAAAAGGAGAATCATTGCTCGCATTCAATGGAATCATCACAGGAATGTCTGTTTTACCACAAATGTTGAATGAGAAATTGCCATCATCAGTTCATTTGAAAGTGCACATCGCATGCCTCGAGGATCCATTCATGATTACGTATGTTTCAATAGCATTTTCAAAGAGGGGGGGTACTATTTGAGGGGGGGGGGTGGTTCTAATAGAGAGAGGGGTACTAATAGAGAAAATAAGATAGATGCTTAAAGAAATTGTGCTGCTAACGTTGTTGCGAATATTGAGTGCACACTGCGCAGCTGCCGTTGCTGCGCAGAACTCGCTCAGATGGATGATCCATCGAACGGCTGCAGCATTAGAGGAATCGGATGCATCCTCGGAGTCGGTTGAAGAATCAACGGAGTCGGTGGAGGAGGAGTCCTCGGTGTAGGTGGAGGAGTCATCGGAGCCAGTGGACGAGTTCTCCGGGGTGGAGACATTGTCATCATCCAGGGTTAGCTCGTTGCTCAAGACCATCATTGGCTGCTGCAAAAGTAAACGTTTCAAAATTTTTTTGTCGTTTAATGTTTCTTATTACTATTATTGTTTTTAATTTAAAAAAAAGAGTATAGTCTGGTTTAAAGCGATCTTCTTGTCTGACGTTCGTAACGAAGCTATCATCGATTGGCCCGCTCAAGTCAGAGCCAGGCCTCGCGATGACTTCAAAGTCGCCGTCGTCGCTGCTGGAGCTAGCGGGGTTGGGCATCATTCTGAACACAAATTATATATATATATATGTATATATATATATATATATATATATATATATATATATATATAGAACATGAACAAAAGTTTTGAAAAATTAACAAAAACCAATAACAAAATCCATTATGGAATCTGTCCAGCTATCGTTATGGTCATGCTATAATCTCTGTGTTTCCAATTTCCCCTTTCCCAGTGTCTTAGAATAATATGCCCAATTCACTCTCTTGCGTCACATCATTATTTTGATGCATGAATAAATACACATAAGTTACTCGTATCGATGTTAACGAATAAATGAATAATCATCATAACTGTCCCGGCCCGGCCCGCAGTTTTAGGGCCCTTGAATTTTGGGCCCGGGCGGCCCGGGCCCATGCGGGCTTTCCCGATTTTTAAAATTGACAGATTCAAATTTTTAATTAGTCCTTCTATTAGCATCATTTTAAATGGCAGATCGTCCAGGATGCGCCGGCCACGTCGAATAAATGCCTTGCTTGTCCTCTGCAGTAAGGTCGTTCGCAAATAGGAGATACTTCCGATCCTTGTACGGATTAAAAATCCTCTTGCAAACGTTATTTGCAATGTGGCAGATGCAGGAAACTTCTGTAAAAACAGTGGCTATAACAATATCAAGGTGATAATAAATCTAACTATTTCCAATGTTGACACGAAGGGCCTTGCTGATATTCGACCCTTAATCTGATGCAGCATACAGAGTAGAGAGCGTCGCTTCCGACAGCCCAAAGCTTCCTGCCGCCGTTTTGATGTCATCCCATACCTGGGCGCTGTCTTTTCTCGCAACTTCACAACGCTTCATGGCAGCATGGATACTGTAGTAACGCCAAAAAAGATTTTTAAAAAAATTCTTTAAAAATAATGCAGTACTGCCAAGAATGAAAAAAGCTATTCTTGAAAAATAACTCTTTATACAGTGACTACGTCAACACTGACCAATCGCGAATGATGTGGAGCACCAGGGTGATGTAATCATCCTTCCTTTTGCCGTAGTCTGCCGACATCGCCCCGCCGAAATCTTGCAAGTGTTGTACAACTTCAGTACAAACGGGCCCAATCGGGCCCAGGGCCGGGCCCTAGGTTGGGCCCGGCCCGGCCCTAGAGGGCCTTGGAAATTTGGGCATCAGCATTTATTTTAAAATTCAGAATTTCATAACACGAGAATATTCCTACTGTAAGACACGGGTCCTAAAAACGGTAATTTTTTTCTATTTCACAAAGAGGTGGTACTGGGCGGAAATCTCATGACTTGTTGCGGCGGTGTAGTGCCTCATTTTTAGTGTGTTTAAAACCTTTCAGATTTTTATATGGGGTGCGACCCCTGCGTGGGGAGTGCACATAGGTGCCTATCCTTCTTAACCGTTCAAAAAGGAAAATGATTCCTGGAGCTCCCGAGAAAAAAATGTCTATTTATTCCTTGACATAATAAAATATACGCCTCCCTATCCAATTTGTTACCCAAAGTTATCGATTTATCTTTCTCATCAGCATATTTATAAATTACTTCGCTACTGACTAACAATTACTTCGCTACTTTAATACGGCTCATCTTTACGTTTCTGCAGGCTAAACCCCACCCTGTCGCTTGTCATTTACCTGTCAAATACCTTTACCGAATCGCCATTCCTTTCAATTGTTCAGAAATCCTAGAAAAAAAAATTGATGTTAACTCTGGTATCCCAATTTTCTCCATTTCCGAGTAAAAAAAACAAATTGTATTTTGCAGTTGTAACACATTCAACAGGTAGACAGTGTAACTCTTTTATGAGACAAACAACTCAACATCATTTCACTGAACGTTGGCTGGAGAGGACACCGAACGTATTGCTGTATAGAACATTGAGAGATGCCTAGAACTAATTGTAGTGCTATAAAGTACATCCTAGAATGTGTCCAGATCCTAACGAAAGTTGAAATTTATATAGCACAAATAAGAAAGACGTGTCCTGAACGTCTCGTCTACAGTACATGAAACTTAAAAGGTACTCAGTCCTGGCTGGAAAGTGTGGTGGACAACTGTGCATACGTCATGAGGGAATAGGCGGGGGCTAAAGCTACCACTTTGAACACGATGACAATAATAAATAAGAGCATATTCACGAGAACCAGGGCTCGGAGAGGGCAGGCACAGAGATGGAGAAAGAGAGAGAGTGAGGGTGAGAGATCAAAGAGAGTGAGAGAGCAAAGAGAGAGAGAGAGCAAAGAGAGAGAGAGAGAGACAGCGAAAAGAAAAAGAGAGAGAGAGAATCAGGGGGGAAAGCCGTGTAGTGCCAGTGGGAACCCGTTTGCGGAACATGTCATTTCACTTGAGCTAACTATCCGAAACATATAATAGAGAGAGGGAGAGGCACAGAGGGCGGGTACTGAGTTGGGGTTTCGTCCTCTTCCTTCAGCCACCGGGAACCGCGGAACCGTTACCCATCTGCTGCATTGGAATCTTAAAGAGACTTTGTTCTTCGAACAGCGGGTTTAAAGACTTAACAAAATTGAAACCTAGAACAACTTTAAGTTTAATTTGACGAATAACCCCCGGAGCTTGCGCAGGGGCAGGGGCAGGGGCAGCGGCAGGGCCTGTGCATTCTCCCTTGCAGAAGCTGACGACGACGAAGACGACGACGATCACGACGACAATCACCACAATAACTCCCGCGACCAGTTCCATTATAGACAAAACATCGATCCCGATACCGGAAGATACGAGACGCAGACGACATCTGAAAGACGGTGGATTGATATGGATGATGATCAAGAGTTCGGAGAGAGAGAGAGAGAGAGAGAAAAAGAAAGAAAGTGAGATGGGGAGAAGGAGAAAGAGAGAGTGCGGGAGTCAGAGAAATGTAACAGTATGAGCGGAGCGTTACCTGGCTCATCATCAGCCGCGGCATTAATCTTACCGTTTGTCCAAGACATGTCAAGGACAATCCGTCACGACCGTTCTTGGTCATAACCATGTCAAGGACAGGTCAAGGACATGTCATGGACACCTGCGCATATGCGCGTTAAAATACTTTTTGACATTTTCAGCTCTTTTTACCGTTATTCTATATTTATTTCACAAGAATAATCAAATTTAAAAAAAGAGAAGCTAAAACGGTTCACCCTAAGTCCACTTTTGAAAAAAATTCAACTTTTTAAGTCGAAGTGCACCAGACAGGTTATGTAATTATGCACCAAGCAATTGGATGAGGGTCACCCCATCCGACAGGAGAAACAGGCTGCAACTTGTCGTCTGCTTGTCCTAAGTCCTTACTGCAAGCCAGTTTCCCTGTATGTTCTCATGCACAGCCACATCTCGAGAAATTCTTAGATGTAACAACATTTATATAGATGTGGCTTCATAACATGAGCATAACAAAAACGGTGGAAGAGAGAAACATAGCAGAGGTACGGGGGGCAGTCCATGCAACATTTGCGAGCACTGCTTCAATACGACGGCGCCGAGCAGAGGATGCTGCTAAGCCGCGAAGTTGCGAGTTTGTATGAGTTTCTTGTTTTTTTTGAGTTTTTTATTTTGTTTATGTGTAAACGGTGAGAAAAAAAAAAAAAAAAACAAATGTCTCGACCGGGTGTCGAACCCGCGACCCCGAGATTCCTAACCAAACGCTTACGCAATACTCTATAGAGGCTTCGGAGACATAACATGATACCTTTCTTTTGACAGCGTATGTCGTAAACTGGGTCGCATGCCATAATCTGTCCGGGACATCGGTAGTAACCGCGAGTGTGTCACTCTGTGCTCTCCGCGTTTATGCACTCTCTCGCAATGGTCATGACCACGTAAGGGACAAGCCCACAAAATTGTCCATGACCATTGAGATTGTTTTCTTTTTTGTCCATGACACGTCCAGGACATGTCTTAGACATGTCCTAGACCCCTGTGTATTAAGATAGGCAGAAGTGGATGTGTCCTGGACATGTGTTCGTTTTATTTTGGAACGGTCATGCCCGATTGTCCTTGTCATGTCTTGGACAAACGGCAAGATTAATGCTGCGGCAGAACCGTGAGGATCGTCGACCAGATAGAGCTGCCGATCCGGAGTGAGCCAGCCATCAGACTGTAACATTATTTGATTTTTTTTAAATAATTAATTTTACTAATTTATTCGTTAATAAATTTATTGTCAAAGAAATTGAAGTACTTTTAAATAGAATTTTTTTTACATATATTTAAGTTTTATGGATAATTCATAAAACCATACAAAGGTATAAAAAAAAAACCCACCCAAGGCGACGAAGACGACCCTCCTCCCCACGACGGCTAGCAGAGTGAAGGCACTGAAGGCTGCCACCGTACCTGCAAGCATGCGATGATTACAGTACTACTCATTTGAAACGCAAGACTTCAAGGTAGTACTGTAATTATACTTTATAAAGAAAGCCCTTGTTTGGTTATGACATAGTGGATGAACGGGTGGGGCGGAGCTACTGTACTCAAGCTTTCAATAAGAATGATCCCTTGTTTGGATACGGTAGGGGATGGACGGGAGGGCGGAGCAACGATACTGTAATCAGAGATTATATAGGAATGGAGCCCTGTTTGGATATGGTAAGGAGGACGGGTGGGAGGAGCAACTGTACTCAAATACTATAAAAGAGAAGACCCATTGCGTCGATAGAGAATCGTAAATGGACGAGTGGGTACTGTACTGAAACAATAACCGAGAAAGGAGCCCAGGTACGGTTATGGGTGAGTGGGATGGACGGGTGGGCGGGGCGTAATCGGCGGACGGGTGGGCGGAGCTTAATCCTTGCACCCTGGGAACGACAAACTCCTTGTTCTCCTTGTCCGAGTCGTTGCTGCCCTTCTCGTCCTCTCTGGCGGCCATATCGAGCTGGGCGACGGACTTGCTGGGAGGAAGGAGCGTCTTGCGCACAGGAGGAGGAACTGCAGAAGCAGCACAACCGGGCAGCTTCGGCTTGTGGTCCATCTGAATATGAACGATTTTCGATTTATCAAATTCAATAAATTAGCTCAAAATAGCATTATTCATTTGAATAATCCGACTTTTGTTCTAAAGTTCTTTCTATAAAAAAATTGCCTCACCCACAATAATTTATCCTTTAAACATTTATATGCACTCATGATAGACCAGTATGATAATTTCATAGGGTCACATGTTGGAATCCTGCTAGAATGTTGCTGTTCATGCAGACGAGCAGTGGTAATTAAAAAACCCCATCCATTCTCAACTCCCTTAATTAAATTCAAAATTTTCCGCCAAAATAAACCCCTTTCATTTTCAATTCCCTTTATCAAATTCAAATTTCCCGCCAAAATAAACACTCACGTGGAAGGCATGCGTTGGCACGGCGGCGGGCGTGCGTGGTGAAGTGAACTGCATGTCCTCTTTGATTTTCGTGCTACCAAAAATAGGGGAAAACGGAGAGAGAGAGAGAGAGAGAAAGACAAAGCCGGCCGTCCCTCGGAGCGAAGCGTCGCGGCTGAGAGTTGTGGTCGGCGCGTTCGTGCCAGCTTCTAAATTGGAAAAAAAAAACGAATTAAGCGCTACCAGATATATATCAAAAAAAACATCCTTTAAATTTTAATTTAAACATTTGGATATATATGTTTAAATAATCAATCAAAAATTTAGAAGGCAGAGTAGGTTTTTATTCCATTTTAGTGGATTAAAAAAAGCCACTGCGTACCCATTGCGAGAGTAGTCGCTTCCTGAGTTCTCCGGACTCCACGGATGCTGTGGGTATGCGAAGCGGTAGTGCCTGTACGTCGCGAACTCGGGGTCTTCCGGGTGGATGAATTCGCATCTGGAATAGTATAAAGTGTTGTTAAAATTTTTTTTGTATGTCCCAATACATTTCACATTAGCTTATCAATAACTTATTTTAAATACAACCTAATAGGGAGAACTCAACTAAAATTTTATATATATATATATATATATATATATATATATATACTAATTTCTACAATCTTCATGCTCACCTCTCCCCGTACGAGCAGTTCGAGGGTCCGCCGGGGCCAAAGTTGCGGCAGAGGCGCGTCTTGTACTTGGGGTTGGCGAGGAGACTGAAATGATGGTCGAGCTTTGTGGCATATTGCCAAAGAATTTAAATAGTGCCTACTAATAGGTAGTCTTTTTTGGCATGGGCCAAAATTGAAGTTAGGGGGGGGGGCTGTTCAATAACCTTCTCCGGCAGGCAAAGTTCCTCGTTGCCGTGAGCGAAGCGGCAGTTTCACACATGCGGCACTCACTAAAAGAAGTAAATGAATTGGGAATTTGATTTTCGTGCTACCAAAAAATAGGGGAAAACGGAGAGAGAGAGAGAGAGAAAGACAAAGAGCTGAAGACAAAGAGAGAGAGAACGAGTCAGAGAGAGAGGAGAGAGAGAGAGAGAGAGAGAGAGAAAGAGAACGCGAGAGAGAGAGAGTGTGAGAGAGAGAGAAAAGAGAGACGAACCCGCGGTCTCCCCACGCTAGGCACAGGCGCGTCTTGTAGCCGACAAGCGGCGATCCTCCTGCGCCTCCGAAACCTCCTCCGAGAGGTGGTGGGCCATTCTGAAAAAAAATTATTAGCAATATTTTTTTATATATAATTAAATATGCTTAATAACTAATGAAGAATTAAAGATAATAGTAACCACCTTTTTTTTCTTCTACAGTTAACTATGCTTAAACTAATATTATGATCATAATATATTTTTTTAAATAATATTTTTAATTACTAATTAAAGTGTCAGACGAATGTGAAAAAATGGTATGGGACCGGCCACACATCTGCCACATGAAAAGCAAGTGGGCCGAAATGGAAATAAAAATATAAATAAACAACATCTAATAATAACCTTCAGACTGACTGGGAGCAGCAGACCCGTCATGTCCAGCTGAGCCGGCGAGTAGTCGAAGCAAGACTGGAGAGGAATATTTAAAAGTTATTTTTTTACTCTACAAAAAACCACAAAATGTTCTATCTTTTTCTACTACATAGCAATAAAATCCTCTTTTTTAATATTACTAACAAACAGTAATATATTCTAATTTGAAGTAAAGTACTTCTTTTTTTTAAATAAAGACATTGTGGAATTAAGAGTAAAGGGCCAACGATTTTTTTAGAGCAGGAAGAAAATTAATATATGTATTTATTCGTATAAATAATTAAATAAATAAATAATCTAAAAAATAAATAGATAAGTAGATAAATAGTTAAATATACAAATAACAAATGATAAATAAAGAAATAAATTAATAAATAAATTAATAAACCACCTTGTCCATCTCGCCCACGACGCCCTTCGCGTAGTCACAGCACCTCACTCCACTCGAGAGGTTGTTGCTGGTGGTGCACTCATATACGACGATTCTGATTATGAATGGAAGAAAAAATAAATAAAATAGAGAGTACATTGTCAGTGTTTAAATATCATTTCGCTTCAAAGATTTTCGGACGGGTCCACTACTAAAAATCGGAGAGGATTCAGCCTGTTTTGCCTTACAATTAGAAGTATGCGGAAAATCGGGTGAATTCCAGTGCGCTTTAATATGTTTACATTTTCTCGGAATTCTCGGATGGATCCCCGGTACTCCATGCCAATTCTTCGGAAAGACGATCCCTGGTGTGACATATTTAAGTGAGATCTATTTAAACCCTAATAAAGCTTCAAGAGAACGAGTGCTGTTTGTAACAGGAGCGATCAGGAGAAAAAGGGTGGTTCGAGGGCCCCCTTAAAGTGGGTATTTTATGGGCCTAAGCAAGGTTTTGAGTAATCTGGAAACCAAATTTTTGAGATAAAAAAAACTCTATGAGGTAGTTAGTGCCTGATTAAGGCCTATCAAAAGCAAGGTGTGGCTACCCAGATTCGGAGCCTGCCTTTCTTAACAGCGCAATAAATACCGATTTCACCAAGGAAGAACGACAAGAAAAGGACATGATGAATGAACGCTCAGAATACATTTTTGCGAACTGGAGAAGAACAAATTAAATAGAATTTAAAGAAAAACACACACGCAAAGTGGAATTCACGTTCCTGAATGTGTCGACTTAACGGAGAGCGACACTAAGAAAGCATCAAATTGGAGGGCAGAATAAAATAAATAATAAATTTGATGTTAGAAAGAAAAGCAGCAAATCTACAAAGAGGAAAGAAGCATCACACAAGGAAGACAGCTTCAACAGTGCTGAACAAGGTCAGGTGCATGACTCCGGGCCGGGGGGGGGGCAAAGCAAAAAAAAGAAGCCTTTTTTCGCTCAAAAATTCACATTTATTGAGGAAAAACTGACTATTTTTTTCGGGGAAAAATTTCACTCTGAGTAGGTCGAGGGAAGGGGGGGGGGCGGAAGGTTCAGCAAGTTTCCGGGTAAGCCGGGTAAGCCGGGGGTTTCAACATGGCGAATGAAATGACCTTGTTCAGCACTTGGCTTCAACGGCACGCGGCAACATTGACCAATATGGCTGAAACAAGATAATAACGAACAGATACAAGCTCTTTACTGGGCTAAATCAATACAGCTAAACATGGCAGCAATACACATTTGCTGATACAGACAGGAACATTCACTGGAGCAGCCATCGAGATACAAAAGTGAATAGATTCCAAAGAGTATAAAAACACGCAAGGAGGCAATGTTCATTCGAAGAACACATGGTTAAATCAGCACCGATGCAAGCGAGAAAAGGAAGGGACTTGGCGAAGAAGCCTGAGAGCAACGAATGATTGGAGCTTCACAATGAGCTTCAAAATGAGCCTAGAGAGGCTGGAGCGACGGAAATGCAGCTTAATTAGGTAAACGTCACCGTAGTCAAGGCTACTTTCTAGCCTATGTGCGAAATACCGTAGTATGCGAGGAGAGAACAGACGAAATAGGCAGAGGAGTAGGGGCAAACAGTGGCAAAAATAAGAAGAAATGGTCAGAAAATCCAGAGGTTGTCGAGAATTCACAACCAGTGTTTGACCTAATGAACCATACCTGACTGAATGAACCGTACCGCACTCTCTACTCCAATTTTTCACCAGACACAAATTGAAAGTAATCGCAGATCCTTAAAAAAATTTTTCCCTTTCCTATTATTCCCTGAGTATAATTATTTTAGTACTCCGTTTATACTTTTAAAAATAGTATTTTATGCAAGAATGCTTATTTTTGAGCAAAACAATTAGAATAGGATGATTTTTTGCTTAAACTGACTGGTGAACTTTCGGATGTTGATATGCAAATACACCAAAATTTGATGCAAGCATTGTCATTCTTCTTCTCGGCCATCGCGTGATGCGGTGACTTTCTCCGTGTTTCCTGTTGAGTTTTCTTTAAAGTTGTTGTCCGATTGCGTTTTTCTTCGCTCTTTTCGTTCTGATATCATGCGAGGGTTGCACAAGTTGCTTCGTATTGCCACCCGATATTGTTGCAAGCATTTTTTTTTGTTGCGAAAACGCAGAGAATTTGCCGATAAAGCCTCGCTTTCCACCGCTTCACGTCGGAAATATCCGGCTCCGGTTTCTGGAAGATTAACAACTGTTATCTGTACTCCATTGGCCGATCAGATGTCGGTTGCATTCCTGGGTGATTAGCGGAGATCATTCAGTGTTGATGACGTGGCTAACTAGCCTGCTCCTCGCCTTGCTCCTTTCACTCTCCCTCCCTCTCTCTCCTCTCTCTCCTCTCTCTCGCTCTCTCTCTCTCTCCCTCTCTCTCTCTTTCTCTCTTCGCGCCTCTCGCGCCGTACTCCGTTCCACTTGCTCCCCACGCCTCGTTGGTCAGTGTGCAGCTGAGGCTCATGTGCGTGCTGCTGCCGCCTATACCCGCTCCCGTTCACCAATTTCCCTGCCCTAACCCCCCCCCCCCCCATCCCCATTTTATCATTTAATCATGCTGATGTGATTGCCATGCTGTTGCTTTTGCTTTCGTCATCCGTTCTTGCCTTGAGTTCTCACAACGTTGAATTTGCAGTTTGAAAAGCATATATTTTCGTCTTTGGCAAAGTTCCAAGGATGACAATTCCTGTTAATTCACAGTTTTACTTTCTTCAATGGTCCACATTCGCCTTGCTCTTGCCACGGCGTCTGCCTCCATTTCGCTCTCTCTCTCTCTCTCTCTCCTCTCTCTCTCTCTCTCTCTCCTCTCTCTTTTCTCTCTCTCTCTCTCTCCTCTCTCTTTTCTCTCTCTCTCTCTCTCTCTCTCTCTCTCTCTCATCTATCCTTCCATCTCAGGTACCCTCGAAGGCAGCAACAACCTCTTCTTTCTCCAGCTCTCTCTTTCTCTCTCCAGACTGCACACTCAGCGCGATCCAAGGATGGATCCCGCGTCGTCTCAGGTATCATCCATATCCGTACCAAGACCATTCTGGTCCATTCGTGGACCCATTTGTGGCTGGTCACTTGTTGGCCCCCTTCTTGCCTGCCGCCTGATCCCCAGCCCCTTTTCTGTTCTGGCCCGGCACTCGATATGCTGTACCGAGGTCACTCAAGCTGATCGATAAAGCCAGGCAGTGTTTCCCGCCCAAATCTCTCCATTACGTCACAAGCGCGCAATCGTATTCATGATCTGCAGCTTTCATTACATTTCTCTCCCCTCTTCCTCCTCTCTCTTGTCAACTTCAATCTCTCTCTCTCTCTCTCTCTCTCTCTCTCTCGCTCTCTCTCACTCTCTCTCTCTCCAGTTGCTAGCCCCTTCTACCCTTCTATTGTCCCATCCTTACCTAACACCCGGTGCTGGTGTCGATCGAATACTTCGGATGAGATCGATCAATACTCATAAGTTGCTTCCCACGTCTAGCTGTAGCCTAGTTGGGATCCCCCACTATCTCGTCTCTCTCTCCCCCCCCCCCCCTCACCTCTCCGTTTCTCTCTCTCTATCTTCTTTGTCTTCTCTTTCTCTCTCTTTTCTCTCTCTCGCTTTCTTTCTCTCTCTCTCTCTCTCTCTCTCTCTCTCTCTCTCTCTCTTCTTCCAGTTCTACTACACGGCCGCGCCGACCTCGTCCTCTACCGTCTCCGCGTCGGCATCCTCGACAACATCTCTCTCTGGTGGAACCCAGCAGCAGCAGCAGTACTTGGCGGGCAGCGGCGATCACATGTTGCTGCAGACGCAGCCCGCGCCTGGCCAGCAGGTACTTGAGAAGGGGTCGGAGTAGTGGGGGGGAGGAGGAGGAGAAGGAGAAGGGGGCTCCCGAAGGCCCCCTTTAAGTCTGGCCTTGTCCGTGGAGCATTCGAGCTCCCAAGACCTCCAAATTCTCCTGGAAGGAGAGCTTTTATGGTTTCTTCCGCAATAGCAGATGTGGTAGATCTGTCTTTGAAGGGATGTAGAGCTGGAACGCACCCTCTGTCTCTATGTCTCTTTCTCTCTCTCTCTCTCTCTCTCGCTCTTGCTCTCTTCCTCTCTCTCTGCCTCTCTCTCTCTCTCTTCCCCTCTCTCTCTCTCTCTCTCGCTCTCTCCTCATCTCCCTCTCTTCTTCCAGCTCGTCTACGCGTACCAGGCGTCGACCGGCGCGTACTACCCGATGTACTACCCTCCTCAGCCGAGTCAGCAGATCATCATGACGCAGCCCCAACCACAGCAGCAGCAAGTCTTCTACCAAGGACAAATGGTCCAATACCAGGTGGGTCATGCCCCCCCCCCGTTTAGGATTCAAGAGATGGATTTAAGGGTTTCCCTCCGAGACCCTAGAGTCGGGTTTACGGGTCTCGGAGACCCCCAGAGCAGGGTCTAAGGGTCTCTGAAGCCCTCACGCAAAGGGAGGGGAGTTAATAATGTAATGGAAAGGAGGGGAATTTAAAGGAAACCCACAAGAATTGATTAAAATTTTTGGGGCGTAATTATTGTTTTAGAGATAAAATTATTTATTTGCCCATGATGATATGCTTGTATTCTTTTAGATGCCCAGCTACCCCGAGCAGACATCGGCCTCCGGCACGACGAATGGAGGCGGAGGCGGCGGTTCGAGGACGGCGGTCAGGATTCTTGTCTATCTTCCTCTCCCCCCCCCCCCTCCCTCTCTCTCTCCCTCTCTGTCGCTCGCTCTTTCACTCTCTCTCTCTCTCTATGTCGCTCGCTCTCTCACTCCTCTCCTCTCTCTCTCCTCTCTCTCTCCTGGTTCTCTTCCCCTCTTCTCTCTCTCACTCTCTCCCATACCACAACAGTCCCTCACCCATTCGCCAGCTTTATCTCTCGCCTCCTTCGTCTCGTCTCGGTGTCTCCGTCTCCCTCTCACTCTCTCTTTCTCTCTCTCTCACTCTCTTTCTCTCTCACTCTCTTTCTCTCTCTCTCACTCTCTCTTTCTCTCTCTCTCTCTCTCTCTCTCTCTCTCTCTATTCTAATCCTATCCGTTCAGCCACTCCGCACATCGACTCCTCTGGCCGAGGGAAGCCAAAGCTCCTGCCCACCCGACTCGCCTACGCCCCCTCACCTCACACATGACCGGTGAGTTGGAGGAGGAACAAGCCCCGCCCTTTTCGGCTTTATGCCCCGCCCGCCCGTCCACTGTTTCCAAGGAGAAATGCTTTTGAATGCGTGCTTTCAAAAGCTGTACCCCTATTCCCAAGGAACCTTTTTTCGGGTGATCTTTTCCCTATTTGAATGACAGTATTCCTCTGTTACGTTTGGGGAAATGGAACCTGATTTTGTGAGACAAAATATTGTTTTAACTAAAAGCATAATTAAAGTTTAAGAAAGCAAATACAAAAAAAAGATTCTTGCAGTGAGATGCAGCCGCCCCCTCAGCAGCCGCAGCACTACTCCAACAACGGCATCTACCAGCAGCAGCAGCAGCAACAAGCCTTCCACTCCATGCCCACTCAGATGATGACCACGGTGCCATATCTACAGTATGCTGCGGATCCCAAGGTTGGTTTTTAGATGGCGGGAAATTTGAATCTTAAAAAACACTGCTCTGGGTATAGAATGGATTCGCTTGAGCCCAACAGCCTCGGTTGCACTTTCATTCCTGAGCCCCATTCAGGATTCAAGAGATGGGTTTATCGATTTCTTCCGAGACCCCAGAGCAGCGTTAATGGGTCTCGGAAACCCCCCGAGCAGGGTATTAGAGTCTCTGGAAACTTATATAGGTCATAGGGGTTAAAATGTTATGGGTAGGAGGGGATTTAAAATGTTTTACCAAGTTTAAGGCTACTGTATAGTATGATAATATTTTAAAATAAATGATATTTAATAATAAATCTCTTCGTTTAGGATGCTTCCAATTGTTTTATAGGCGCGAAATTTGGAGTTTTCATTTAAGGTGCTTGCTTGCTACGGTGGAGGCGGAGATTCGGCAGCGATTGCTGCTTGCCCAGGCGTGGTCGCTGCTTCTGGCCCAGCTCCGATTCCGGCTGCCGCCTTCAACCACCACTCCTTCTACTACGACCCGACAGCCGGCGTGCCCGCTGCCATGATGATGCACCCCGCTGGAGGAGGAGGGGTCTATGGAATTCCCCACCAGCAAGCGATGCCAGCACCCCTCTCGCAGCAACAGCAGGGAGTGATGCTTCAGCCCATCAGATGCAGGTGGGTAATGGGTGTATGTCAAATCCGCTAGTTCTAGGGTGCGTGGTGCGAAAAACCTGCTAGTTCTAGGGTGCTAGAGAAAATTCTACTAGAACCCAACAAGAACCTCGCCAGTTCCAGGGTGCGAGAGCAAAGTTGGCTTTGGATATCACTGGATATCCTACAAAGAAGAGTTCTAAAAGGAGGACTGTGTGATTAAAAGGAATAAAATTTCCGTTCTTTTTAGCTCCCGGTGCCGACCAGCCAGCCCCAGTCCCAGCAGCAGCAGCACTCTGCCTACCAGGGATACGGTAACGGCGCACCGGAAAGGGACCTCCAGCGTCAGCGGAAAGCGTCATCGACCACAGTGGCCGAGCTTCAGGACATCTCTCGAATCTCAGAACGCTCGCCCGAAGACAGCCCGCCCAGAAGCCACAGCCATGGAAAGGACCCTTCCCTCCCGTACACTCCTGGCTTTGGCGAGGTTTGTACTCTCGCTCCCTCTCTCTCTCTCTCTCTCTCTCGTCTCGTTCTCGCTATCTATCTCTCTCTCTCTCGCTATCTCACTCCATCCCTCACTCTTTCTCTCACAAGAGAGAGAGAGAGCTAGAGAAGGATTCTCCCTTCTCTATTTCTCCCTTCGCTCTCGTCTCTCTCCCTTCTCTCTCTTCTCTTCTCTCGTCTCTCTCCCTTCTCTGTTCTCTTCTCTCATCTCTCTCCCTTCTCTCTGTTCTCTTCTCTCATCTCTCTCCCTTCTCTCTGTTCTCTTCTCTCGTCCCTCTCCCTTCTCTCTCTCTCTTCTCATCTCTCGTCTCCCTCCCTTCTGTCGCTTCTCTGTTCTCCTCTCTCTCTCTCTCTACTTTGTCTCCTTCTCTTCATCCGTCTCTTTCTCTCTCTCTCCTCACCTTCTAACCTCCTTCCTACCTTGTAGGCCTCCCGTGGCTCGTGGAACGGCGGCCAGCAGCAACAGCACCACTCCGACACGCCCATCTCCTCTCTCCGTCGTCGCTCCTCACTCCCACCTGGCCAGCCCCCTCCCATGCTGATGAAGGGCAGAATGGTGAGAGGGAGGGGGGTTAATGACACTTTAATTAGTAATTAAAAATATTATTTAAAAAAAGAAATATTATGATTATAATATTAGTTTAAGCATAGTTAACTGTAGAAGAAAAAAGGTGGTTACTATTATCTTTAATTCTTCATTAGTTATTAAGCATATTTAATTATATATAAAAAAAATATTGCTAATAAATTTTTTTCAGAATGGCCCACCACCTCTCGGAGGAGGTTTCGGAGGCGCAGGAGGATCGCCGCTTGTCGGCTACAAGACGCGCATGTGCCTGGCGTGGGGAGAACGCGGGTTCGTCTCTCTTTTCTCTCTCTCTCACACTCTCTCTCTCGCGTTCTCTTTCTCTTTCTCTCTCTCCCTCTCTCTCTCTCTCTCTTTTCTCTCTCTGACTCGTTCTCTCTCTCTTTGTCTTCAGCTCTTTGTCTTTGTCTTTCTCTCTCTCTCTCCGTTTTCCCCTATTTTTTGTTAGCACGAAAATCAAATTCCCAATTCATTTACTTTTTTTAGTGAGTGCCGCATGGGTGAGAACTGCCGCTTCGCTCACGGCAACGAGGAACTTCGCCTGCCGGAGAAGGTTATTAAACAGCCCCCCCCCTAACTTCAATTTTAGCTCCATGCCAAAAAAGACTACCTATTAGTAGGCACTATTTAAATTCTTTGGCAATATGCCACAAAGCTCGACCATCATTTAAGTCGCAGCGCCTCCTCACCAACCCCAAGTACAAGACGCGCCTCTGCCGCAACTTTGGCCCCGGCGGACCCTCGAACTGCTCATACGGGGAGAGGTGAGCATGAGGTTCTCCCTATTAGGTTGTATTTAAAATAAGTTATTGATAAGGTAATGTGAAATGTATTTGGGACATTAAAAAAATTTTAACAACACTTTATACTATTCCAGATGCGAGTTCATCCACCCGGAAGACCCCGAGTTCGCGACGTACAGGCACTACCGCTTCGCATACCCACAGCATCCGTGGAGTCCGGAGAACTCGGGAAGCGACTACTCTCGCAATGGGTACGCAGTGTTTTTTTTTTAATCCACTAAAATGGAATTAAGCCCGACTTTGCCTTCTAAATTTTTGTTTGATTATTTAAATATATTATATATCTAAATTAAATTTAAAAGATTTTTAAAATTTGAGATATGTCTTTGGTAGCGCTTAATTCTTTTTTTTTCCAATTTAGAAGCTGGCATGAACGCGCCGACCGCAACGCTCAGCCGCGACGCTTCGCTCCGAGGGACGGCCGCCAGGACATGCAGTACACTTCACCACGCGCCCCGCCGCCGCGCCAACGCATGCCTTCCACGTGAGTGTTTATTTTGGCAGGAAATTTTAATTTGATGAAGGGAATTGAAAATGAAAGGGGTTTTATTTTGGCGGAAAATTTTGAATTTAATTAAGGTAGTTGAGAATGGATGGGGTTTTTGAATTACCACTGCTCGTCTGGATGAACAGCAACATTCTCGCAGGATTCCAAGATGTGACCCTATGAAATTATCATACTTGTCTATCATGAGTGAATATAAAATGTTTAAAGGATAAATTATTGTGGGTGAGGCAATTTTTTTTATAGAAAGAACTTTAGAACCAAAGTCGGATTATTCAAATGAATAATGCTATTTTGTGCTAATTATTGAATTTGATAAATCGAAAATCGTTCATATTCAGATGGACCACAAGCCGAAGCTGCCCGGTTGTGCTGCTTCTGCAGTTCCTCCTCCTGTGCGCAAGACGCTCCTTCCTCCCAGCAAGTCCGTCGCCCAGCTCGATATCGCCGCCAGAGAGGACGAGAAGGGCAGCAACGATTCGGACAAGGAGAACAAGGAGTTTGTCGTTCCCAGGGTGCCTCCAGTCAAGAGCGGCAAGGACAAGACGGAGTGGTGAGTGAAAGGATTAAGCTCCGCCCACCGGTCCGCCGATTACGCCCCGCCCACACGTCCATCCCACTCTCCCATAACCGTACCTGGGCTCCTTTCTCGTTTATTGTTTCATTACAGTACCCACTCGTCCATTTACGATTCTCTATCGACGCAATGGGTTTTCTCTTTTATAGTATTTGAGTACAGTTGCTCTGCCCACCCTTTCACCATACTATATCCAAACAGGGCTCCATTTCTATATAATCTCTGATTACAGTAGCGTTGCTCCGCCCTGCCGTCCATCCCCTATGTCATTACCAAACAAGGGCTTTCGTTATAAAGTATAATTACAGTACTACCTTGAAGTCTTGCGTTTCAAATGAGTAGTACTGTAATCATCGCATGCTTGCAGGTACGGTGGCAGCCTTCAGTGCCTTCACTCTGCTAGCCGTCGTGAGGAGGAGGGCCATCTTCGTCGCCTTGGTGGGTTTTTTTTGTTTTTTTTTTAATACCTTTGTAAGGTCCTAAATGGGTTTTATGAATTATCAATAAAACTTTTTAAAAAAAAAAGGAAAAATTTTACTTTAAAATACTTTAATTTCTTTGACATGAAATCACGAATGAATAAATAAAATTGATTATTTAAAAAAAAAACAAATTACTTTACAGTCTGATGGCTGGCTCACTCCGGATCGGCAGCTCCATCTCGACGACGCGTCTCAACGCGACTGACAACGAGACTACGGTAGCATTGAGCAGCAACAATGGAGGGGGCCCGATTGTACCTAAGAAGTTTGCACGCCGCGCATCTCTCCTCGCACTGCACACGACGGACGCTGAGAAGAAGCACTCGAAGAGTGCGGAGGGGGTCGCGGAGGCGGAGTAGAAGAAGTCCCGACAGGGGTACCCATACCCCCCCCCCCACTACCACCACTCCCACAAGGTCCCACCATGCCCCCCAATACTACTGCCCCCCGCCTTACAAGGATGATTGTGTTAGAATGTAGCTGTCGCAAGCTCTGCCGATTTTTTTTCTGCCATGCTTATATTGTCTGTTTCTGCTTGCACAATTGAAATGTAGCCTCCTCCTCTGATCTTTGATTCTTTTTAAGAATGTTTATCTTTCGAGAGAATTGTTTTTTTTTCTGCAGAATGTTGTCTCTAGTTTTACGTGCGTCGCCACCGAATCTGCAGACCCCTCATTTTTTTTCTTACCGTATACCTCATTATTTTCTATGAAGCTTACTTTCTTCATTTTTTTGCTTGCCTCTCCATACCCCAGTTTGACTCTTCGCTTTTAATTGTGCTCCGGTCTTGGCAGGATTGTATACCCAATGTTTGTTAATATGTGGATCGATTGATTTTTTGCGTGTTTTTCACTAGGATTACTTTTCTTTTTGGACAGTCCTCTCTTCTCTCTCTCTGTCTTTCTTCCTCTCCATATCTCTCATATCTTTTTAATATTTGCATATCTACGCCACTTTTTGCATCCATTTCCCATGACGTCACTCTTTTTCTCTCCTCTCTCTCTTATTAGCCTGCTGGGTGGTTTTATGCTCCGTCCTCCTCTATACCGTACTTAGACTCCTTACCCACACAAGTCCATCCTGGCGAAATGCCAATTTTTTCGTATGTCAATAATTCCTCGTTTGTACTTCTTTCCACCCGTTTTTTCGTGTTGTGCGTGTTTTGTAGAGTGTCAGAGAAAGAAAGAGAGCAACTGCTCATATTTCTCTGATTGAATCTCATCTCACATTGTTTACAGTAGACAAGCACAGAAGCCTCTCTTCTACTGTTAATTGTTATGCCGCCCATATTATTCCTCCACCCATCGACACACAATCAGAGTTGTCCGTTTCATTTTGTTTTGGCCTTCAGGAACCTGAGTTTAATAAAGAGGCAAAACGTTTTATACTGGATTCGTAATGAATAATTGTTGATTTAACATGCACCTTATTTTTTCCTATTCGTCTTGTAGAGAACTATGTTGGTGGTATTATGAAGAAAATATCCGGCCTCCATGCCTCCATGGAAGGGCATAATTTATAAGAAAGCTCTGGGATAATGTGATATTAATTTCTTTAATTTCCTGAATAATGAATTGATTTCTCTGTTTCGAATGCCGCTCCTCTCGGAGCTTCTCCCCTTCGTCATCACTCTACCGCTTGTCGTTGGAGCCCTGCTGGGTACCGCGGTTTTTTTTACGGTTTTAACCATTCAATATTTTGATTTTAAATTTGAAAATTACCAAAGATTCTGCCAAATTCAAATGCTGTCATTATCTTTGTTTATTCAGCATTCTTCGTTTGGAAGAATCTCCGCCCGCTCTTCCTCTCAGGCTCCGCCGCTCCACTAGAGGTTCGATATATTGAAAGAGAGGGAGAGAGAAGGAGAGGAGAGAGAGAGAGACTAGAGAAAGAGAAGAGAGACTAGAGAAAGAGGAGAGAGAGAGAGAGAGAAAGAGGAGAGAGGAGAGTAAGAGATAACGAAAAGCAAAGAGCTAAAATTGTGAAAGGTGTTATGTCACTATTTTAATAGTAGACATAGACTCTAAATAGTAGGGTTAATTACATTCCTGAGTCTCTCTTTATGGGCCCCTGTGAAGGTACAGAAAATGTTTCCCCCTCAGGCGCGGGTAGAGGAAATACTGTGATTTATCACGTCCGATCATGGTATTAGCCAGAATATGTTGTTTTTTTTTGTTGTTGTGAAATTGTCTTTTCGATGCGTCGATTGAATTTTGCGAAGAAAAGAAGCTTTAGAAGATATAAAATTAAATAAAATGGCAATTATATGTATTTAATGCACATATATTATATATAATATTTGTTTATTTATTTATTTCTCATTTAAGTCCCGAGACGCCAGTGAAAGCGGAGGAGAAGAGCCGTCACCGTCGCCTTCGAATTCAATCTCGCCTGCAAACTCTTCTTCGTCCTCGTCCTCGCTCTCTCCTTGCTCTTCCTCCTCCTTCGTTTCGGCCACGGCGTCCCCGGCGAATTCGCTCGTTCACATCCAATCCACAGATTCTCTTTTGAGTTGAAAGACATTAATATTCATGCAGTCTTGCTCTCTCTCTCTCTCTCTCTCTCTCTCTCTCTCTCTCTCTCTCTCTCTCAGGCATTCTCAGAGGGAGCACCGACGGTGACTCCGACGTCCACTCTCCCCGCCACTCATCGCCATGTCGTCATGGATACGATCTACACGCAGGTGCAGACAGACATCCACGATCATTCCTAATTCCATATTGATGCCCCACCATTCTGGCTTGCCCCGTTAACGTGGTTGGCTGGCCCCTCTTTCTAGGCGAACCCTGGTTGCATAGCTGGCGGAGAAACCTCCTATGCCCTGCCTCAAGATCTCATTTAGAGTTTTCGTCTGTCTTTTCTGTCCTGGTCCACTCGATTTGCTGTTCGATCACATAACGTGATCAATACACAGAAAATGTTTATCTAATCATTTCTCCCAACACACGGGTTTGCTACATAATTGCAATTTATTCAGTCAGCCACCTATTCAATGATCTTCTTCCCATTGCACGTGTCCACCCAACTCCATTGTCTTCTCTGTTTCTCTCTCTCTCTCTCTCTCTCTCTCTCTCTCTCTCTCTTTTTCTCTCTCTCTCTCTCTCTCTTCTCTCTCTCTCGCTCTTTCTCTCTCACTCACTCTCCTATTCCAGTTCCACTACCCGGCTGCGCTCACTTCTCCGTCGACCGTCTCGTCATCTTCGCCCTCCTCCTCGGTCCTCTTTCTTCTTCCTCTTCTAAAATAAATATTAATATTTTGCAACCAGAAGAAAAAATGAATAAAAATGAATCAATCGTTCGAGAAAAAATATTCCAGTAATTTTTTCATGATCTCGCGGTTTTACTATATTAAACGATGTTATTAAATTATTATTATTATTATTATTATTATTATCGTTATTATTTTTATGATCATTATTATTATTATCATTATTATTATTATTATTATTATTATTATTATTATTATTACTATTACTATTATTTTTTATCAGTGTCCACTGAGCTCTTTCACACCGGAGCGACCGACCTATTTCCACCAATTCACGCCGGCAAGAGCGTCGCCACGCCCGCCCGGCCCTCCTTCGTCACCTCGCCGCGCGCGAGTCTCCCGCGCGCGTCTCGCCTCGGATGGCGCGCGACCAGCCACTCCGTTCACACGACGCGACCGACTCGCGTCTGAAGGGACGCCATCCTCAGCGAAGAAGCTGTTCCGAAGATAGGATGTGGAGAGAGCGAGAGAGAGAAGAGAGAGAGTTAGAGAGAGAGAGGGAGAGAGAGAGAGGAGAGAGGGAGGGATCTAATCACAGGCATAGACACAAATAGTGTTGTGATGAGTAGGAGGAAAGGAAATAAAATATTAAAATTAGCATGTCTGACGACTACTCTAGAACAAATTCTTTTTATGAACAAAGTACAAAGAGAATGATTGAAACGGTTCTTTGTTTTCAATTTCTTTTTTTTTTGAGCAGGCGATAAGTACTTCGCTCACCTTAATAAACAGAGTCCACTTCCGAACATATTCAATAAACTCGCGCTTTATCGATACACTTTGTATGTTCATGCAACAATTACAAATAGTAAAATGCATAACGTAAGCAAATGTAACTGTAGTTTTCCGAACTCGAAATCAGTCTTTCGCATCGTGGGAGGACGCTGACTAGGTGTCGAGTATCCAATAGGTGATGGTGTAGCTTTTGTCTCCGCATAATTACTAAAGATGCTGAAGAAGACGCGTTCGCCCTCCGACATATAGTGCGGTTCCGTCTGCTCTTTCGAGCAGAATCTGAAGAAGGAAAAAGAATTTATTTGGAGGGGGTATTAACCCCAATACAATTAGGTAGCCCCGTTTTGTTCGGTGCGTTTCCAATAATTTATCCATCGCCTTACTGACTTGAAGCCGGCCAATCGTTCGCCGTCCACATCATGGCGCCGCCGTACAGGCAGTCGGGCGCTCTGAGTTTGACGCCAACGTCGGCTATCGTCACTTCCACTAGCCTTCCACGTGGTGCCTAAAAAAAAATTGTGACACGTCAATTGGCGGGAAATTCAAAATGCAGCAGCCCTGTGAACCTGAATGACATAGAACTTCTCTTCGGGAGCCTCAAGGAGACGCTCAGCGGCGCCGTCGAAAAAAATCAACGTTAACTTATTGATTTTAAAATTCTAAAAAAAATTAACTATATTAACTTATTGATTTTGAAGAGAGAGAAAAAAAAACTGACTATCTCTTTGCATGTCTTCCCTCCGTAGCCGGTCGGGCAGCGGCATTCGCTGCACGCGTTCACATCCTGCACTCCGCCATGCTCACATGACACTTTCTCCTCGCTGTCGCACTTTGCTTCTGACACGACCACACTCAGCTATTTCATTATCATTTATTATGCGCCTTGGACAGTTTTGTAAACCTTACTTTAATTTCTTTTAAAACTATAGCTGTCTTTTCAAAAAAAAAATTTTTTCCACCGAAAGATTTTACTTTATAAGGAGCATCTCTCCCGTACGCAGTGTGACACGTTTCCACGCACCATCATAGCTCGTTGGATAGAGTCTCTCAGACTCTGGGCCACGGGTTCGAAACCGCGCTGCGGATGCCCCACGTTTCGCCCACACACCCCACCCACGCAATTCGGCTACAACAACTTACCGAAACATCCATAATATCGATTGACGAGGAGAACGTCATTGAACGTAGGCTGACGTCCGGCCATCGAGTACTGAAAGTGGCTGTCGACAGCGACGAGAGTCGGCCTTTGCTGGTCGCTCGTGAAACTGGAGACAATCATCGTTTGTTGATTAAATTATTGATAATGTAAAAATGTCAATTTTACAACATAGATACATATATTAGCATACTACTAAACCTGTAAGAGTTGAAGTGCATGTTGCTGCCGAATTCATACGGAATGCCAAAGCCATCAAGCTCACCTTGTGAACCTGCGTCAAAGTGGCGCGAAGCGCCACTTCTAAAATGCCGAAATTTCGTGATTGTCTCTCAAGCGGCCTACCGTATCACCGCACCAAAATATTCTGCTTATTAATGATGACATAGCGGTCGCGATCTGGCCGAGACTGTGTGTGGAACAAGCCGATTGCGGGTCCGAGCTGATGAGTCATTACGCTAGGCTGAAAAATAAAGATTCAGAGACGGTAGGCGTACTAAATATATATATATATATATATATATATATATATATATATATATATCGATTTATTTATAGAACGCGCATCCCCCTTCCCTCCCACCTTCCCCAGCTTTTTTTTTTAATTATTCCTCGGAGTCATAATTCACTGTTACATAGTATTCTAGAGTTTTCAGTATTATCGCCTGATCCGTGTCCTGTCGCTAGCCGAGAAAATATTGCGTGTGGTGTCTCATCTATCTATGATGTAAGAATAAATAAATAAATAATTTAATAAACAAATGAAATGTACGAACTAACATGCGCACAGCCAGCGCCAATCGATATCTCTTGTTCGCGGCCAATTCGGCCGACGTACGAGTTGCAGCTGAGACCATCGATGAACTTGGTGCGCGCCTCGCCTTCGGCGTCCTCCTAATTAGGCATCGATTTGTTGACTTGGGAAGTTTTTATAAATAATTTATGTTCTGATATCACAAACCTCAAAGCGCAGACACGTGTTGTCCTGCCAGAACTTGATGCCCTCGCGAATGGCGGTCACGCGGGAAACAGCTGAACGGAACTTATATGTCAGTCCTCTTACTTTATAGGCCTTAGGCATCCTAACTAATGTAAGGGTCTTTTTTGTTCACCTTCTTTTATTTCTAATAAGCTTTTTCTGATGAATATTTTGTATTTCTTATGTATGTAAATAAAATCGCAGAGTCTACTAGAGCACACAGTTGAATTGACGCGCAAACACTTACGAAATTCGCCATCAAACGAGCATGGAATGACGGTTGTCCACTTTTTCGTCGGCAATCGGCTCCTCGAGCTTTTCTTTGGGCCGCTCTTCATTGAGAGTGCGTCTAGCTGCTCCCTAATAATAATATGGACGGTGAATTATCGAGATGAATCTTTTTAAATGTAACAAATTCCCGGCTATAAATTATCTTTATATCTCTTGAATTGCCCCGAAAAGATACTTGAACCGATGATGAAATAGTGATTCTGTTTGAGTGATGAAAGTTTTGTACTGAGTGAGCAGGATGTCGCCTTCGAAATGGACGCCATCCAATCGACCGCGCTCGTAGAGATCAGAAGAAGCGAACGCGACGCTGTCGAGCGAGTTCGCTCTGAAGCCGGACGCGGCTATTCTCTAGAATTACATACCAATTCGGTCATTTTATATTTCACTAGGTCATATTATTTATATGTTTAAATTTTTCACTGCTAAATTTCACACTACCACGTCGCACTTCGGTATGAAAAAATAAAGTATAAGTATAAGGTCTCTTCAAGTAAAAAAGTTCACGTTTTCGACGAGAACTTTTTTTTATTTATTTCTTTTTCCTATTCCTTTTCTTCCACTTAGGCTACCATTATTCTGATTTTTTTTTCGAAACGTATTTGTAAAAGCGTTAACCAAAGGTATAAAAGGAGGTCTCTCGGGCGAATAATTAGCATGTTGTTTCTTAATCATGGACGTCGCAAGACATAGATCAATCAATAAAGATTGAACAATTTTCATTCTTGCCTTCTACCATTGTGGAATAAAGTTGCTTGATTGAACGATACCCATTCATATGGTGTAAATTTCCTGTTAAAATGGACTGGAGCACTGACCTTGATTCGCTCGTTGAGATCGCGTTTTCTCTTGTTTGTCACCTCCGTCTTCAAGTTCACGCATCTTCATGTCGAGATTGCTCCATTGCTTGAAGATACTCTGGCCGTGAGACGAAGTCGGCTATTTCATACTTAAACAAATTTTCTTTGTTATTGGAACAATATGAGGGATATTTCATAAAAATCAAATAATCGGACGTTGACGAGAGATGAAATATTTTAATTTGCTTGAAAAGGAGTACAATTAAACCGGTAGAAGTAATCTTATGCTTCCAAAAATTCTCCGCCTTGCGGACTCTCATGAAGCAATTTTTTACAGAAATGTAGCTAGTAAAACATTTAAAATAAACTATAAACTAAGAAAAAATTCAACCTCAACTGTCGGGTGAATGGCGTGGAGGCCATCCGAGAGAAATGAAGCAGCCAGCAGAGGCAGAAGAAGCATGGCTCGCTGTAAAAATTTTACAAATCGTCGCTCGCTACATTATGTTCAGTCCTTTAATAGCGAGCTCAAAGCGGTGGGAAGGTACGAATCATTACCGGAAAAGGTCGAAAGATTAGTGGACTTTGGTGGGGTCGGGATTTGACTCCTCTATCAGCACAACGTTTGGATCTCTTCTCCTTCTCTTTCTCTCTCTTTCTCTCTCTCTCTCTCCATCTATGTATTTCTATCGTGGAACAGTCAGCATGAATGCCGAGGTGGATAAACAGAGAATTCTGTCCAAAAAAACCCCTTGTTCATTTAAGAGAGCCTCTCCGTATGTCTCCAGTAGGGCCTGCCCCAGATCCAGATGTTGGATTTCGAGAGCGAAAACTTTGTCGGACATGGCACTGGGCCCCAGTAACAAGATTAAATGACAAAATTTTTTTTTCAAAAAATATACATGCGTGAACAGTTAAAAGTATGGATGATATGTGATTTGATGTATCTCGCTTCAAAATCAACATTTTTCCATTTACTTTTTTTTATTGGCATCCCGGTTGAATTCTAATCAAAAACTCTATTGATATATTTGGTCAAATATTTTATTCTCATGTCGAAAAATTATTTTAAATATTTCAATTTCACCGTTGAATACCTTATACTCATTTAGTCCTGGGTTTTATATCTCAAAATGTAGAGCATTAAAAACTGTATAACATATATTCTTTTCGTTTAGTGTCCTACCCTAAAGGGGTTACAAATAGGCTCAAATGGGGGCAACTCGGATATGTTGGATTCAAGGAATGCGTGAAAACGAAGTTAAATTCTTGTTATGACATAAAATAAACTACTTCATACGATTCAGCACGTTTTTCTTATCATAAAAGCTTTCCAACAAAATTTCATTAAAACATTTTTCTATGAAAAAAATGCATTTTTCGATTTTCCTGCCATAGTCCGAAAATGACCTAAAACTATTCGAATCGCTGTATTTTCAATGTTTTCAGCGAAAACAGAATGCGGATAGTACTGAACAATACGCGACAAAATTCTCTACAACATACATCATTTATATCCGAGTACAAGGTCCCTACGAATGGCAGTATTGATTTTCCTATGGCCGTCGCGCCAAAACTGACAGATCCTCGTTTTGCAAGTTTTGTGCAATCTACATGATTCCTACTTATACTATACATCATTCTTCTCCACGAAGCACACTAAGGTCAGAATCGATGTTTGTTTTGCAGATTTCACGTGGTAAAAGCTTGCAAAAGGGTTTGCACGCGAGCGGCTTCGAACCTGCGACCCATGACATTCGACGTGCACAACCAATGGACCAAAATTCCATACAAAATTCATTTCTGGAAAATGCCAAAACCAATCTTAAAGAATGACCTATCAATCGATAGCTATTTTGGCGCTCTATCGAAATAAATATATCCGCCAAAAAGTGTAAATTTACGGTAAGGCCAAATAAGCGGTCAACAAATTCGAACCAAAAAAAGTAGATCAAACAAGCTATTCATCATAAAGTGATGTATGGGAAAGTTGTTCGTCTGAGCGATAGCTATAGAATGGCATATAACATGTGGTGATATGTTCAATCAGCGAGATTAAACGGCTGCGGAAATGGCTTCCAAGAAAATTGACTTTTCAAAGATCCATAGGGAACTTTTCCGGCACTGGTATTAATGTACAGGACATGTTCTATCACCCACTATTTTCTGTTCAGATCCCAGGACTAAATGAGTATAAGGCATTCAACGGTGAAATTGAAATATTTAAAATAATTTTTCGACATGAGAATAAAATATTTGACCAAATACATCAATAGAGTTTTTGATTAGAATTCAACCGGGATGCCAATAAAAAAAAGTAAATGGAAAAATGTTGATGTTAAAGAAAGTTATGGCGATGTACACTTTTTCCTTACTTTTGCTTGCCCAGACAAGAAAAAAATTTTTATACCAAAATTGATCTACTAATCTTCTTTACAATGCATATGTGAACCCCTAATTAAATTTTGCATAACTGAATCAGAAAATGTTGCGCCGGGGCAGGCCTCCATTGAGAGCTGCTTGATCCTTACAGAGAGGCTCTCTTAAATGTATGCACTTTGAACGTGTCTCTTTACGAGAGGGGACCCAAAATCTGTGAGGAAAGCAAGAAAAAGAGGGAGGAGCACGAGGTCCTTGGGCCTATCTCCCCCGTGACTTTTATGGGCATAGCAGTTAGCTGTGCCGAATTTGCACAGCTATAACGGATTCTTTGCGTCAGAAAAAGGGCCAGGAGTTGCTCAAGGAAACCGGCAAACCCTTTTTTTTCGTCCACAGAAGGGAAAGGATAAGCAAATAGAGGAATATAGCTAGAGAATACTATATGGAGCTGATATTTTGATGTGATTTGCATGAAGTTTACACTTTGGCACCGCAACCTGGTATTATTGTCACCACTTAAAATATGTAGTTCAAAATGGTATTGCAAGCCCATTGCCTTTTGAAAAAAATTTTGATCTTCTATATGAACATGAATGTGACTTTGAAGAGAATATTTGAGGTTCTGTTAGTTTACGAATAGATTCACATACATGACGCTCATATCTGCATGTATGTATGTATGTATATACATACATACATACATTCATACATATATGTACATGAACGAATACTGTTCACGGTCGCTTTAAATATATTCCTAGACGCCACCCGCACTATATACATATATTGATAGCGTGACACACTTCTTGATATTGTCTTTGAAAATGTGATCTGTGATCTTAAAGAATGAATCAATAATTGTTCGAATTTGATGTAAGCATTTGCTCTCGACACACATCCGGCCGATCATGCGCAGAAGGAGTCCGACTTCCCGTTGAAAGGACACAACGACTATTCGTTGTGTCATGAATGACGTCGACAAGGAACTATAGTTTCGTTTTAAAGTACGTTTTCTGCGTACTTAAAAACGAACTTTCCCGCCAGAGGGTTAAACTATTATACTTTCTGCGCTGTGTGTATAAGCGATGAAGGAAGGCGGACACGTGGTTGAGGCTGCGCAGCACATACTTTATTTTTTTATTATAATAAGTTCCCATTAATTAGTGCGATTTTCACGCAGTGGGCAACCCGTGGATACGCCCCGTGTGAGCGAAGCTGTGATTCTCTTTTAATTTGGAGTTAATTAAATTTCTCCCTATTTCAACATCTCTTCTTCCTCTAGCTCCTCCCTCTCGCTCCTCCCTCTCTCTCTCTCTCTCTCTCTCTCTCTCTCTCTTTGTTATAAGGATTCGCCTCTTCTCTCACGGTCTTTTTCACAGCGTTTTAAAGGCATATCTCATTGTCAGGACGCTCTGTCTCTTCCAAGCTCTCTCCAGTCTAACAGAGGTCGTTTTCTCCGTGGCAAGAAGATTCATCGCTACCATTAACAGTCGCGACCCGCCTCTGCTGCTCCGCTACATCTACTTACCATTCGTTCAATCCTTCACTCGGTTCATCCGATCGAGTGTCTACCTTATTTTTCTATGCCATAATGGAGTTTGCTATTTTTTTTTCTTTTAAATTTTGTTCATGTTATAAATATAACATATAAAATACATTTTGTGTTTAGAATGTCCATCCCGGCCAGCTGCAGCAGCGACGACAGCGACTTTGAAGTCATCGACAGGCCACGCTCGGGTTCGAACGAGCCAATCAATACTCAATTAGTCTTGCAAGTCAGTCAACAAGATATTTTTTAATCAGAGTATAAATATATTTTTTTAATAATGAACAAAAAAATTAAAATTTAAAGAATATAACTAAAAATATTTTGAAACAATTCATTTTGCAGCGGTCGTCGATTCTAAGCAACGAGCAAGCGCTGGATGATGAGTACACCTCCTCGGAGAACTCGGAGTGGTCGACGGATGACTCGTCTATTGACTCCGATGACTCATCTACCGACTCCGATGACACATCGACCGACTCCGAGGACTCCTCGACCGATTCAGAGGACACATCGGATGCCTCGAACGCTGCCGATCAAGCGATCAACCATCTGAGCGCACACTGCGCTACGGCAGCTGCCCTCAAATTTCCTAACAAGGTAGGCAGCAATTTCTTTAAGCATCTACATACATACATATATGGATAGATCACCTGACTCATGATCATGATTCAACCCCATTGTTGCCTTTTTTTCTGTGCACTGCCTTTCTTCCTCAGTAGAGCGATTCTTACCATTTTTTGAGGAAAACTCGACACTTACACAAAAGATATCTAGTTAGTATCGTGCACTCTGAGTTCTAGCCAGATGAAGACGACCGCGTCAGCCTTCATACGGCCATCGACTCAGACTCTGACGCGGAATCGGAGAAGACGGCGATAGAAATCGACTCCGACTATGATGCCGAATCGGAGCACACGGCTCGATCGGTCGATAGCGACGAGGATATGGATGAAGAGGGCAGGAAGGAGAAGAAGGAGGAAGAAGAAGCAGCAGCAGCAGAGAAGTAAGATGAAGCCAAGGAGCACACGGCAAATGTTCGCCAGCATTTATATTTATTAGCTTTAATTTTATTTTTTTATTTTTAGTATATTCATATTTAATTTATTTTTAGAAGCAAGAAATCGCGCCGAGACAGCCAAAGTGGATTGTCGCGATTGAGATACTCCACTTCATTCTCACGCTCGAGTTCGGGCTGTTTGTGGCTTCATGGATCGCGATGCAGGCGAAGGAATCCTGGAATTCATTTAATTTTACGCGCAAGAAAACCGCGACGCGTGACAAGACCGCGACGCGTCATTTCTGGCGAGACTTCTCCGCCGTGCTCTTCTACTCGCTGCTGCTTTCCGTACCGCTCATCGCAATCACATTATTTCCTCGAGCGACTGGTTCGATTTATATAATTTCTAGTTCACTTATTAGTTAGCTTATTAAATGCATACTTTTCGTAATATTTATTATATAATACACATAATTTATTTATTTGTTATACATTTATCTATTTCTTTATTAATTTTTTGTCTTATTTTAGTTAATAATTACTTATTTAAGCAAAAAAAATTCAGACTCCGACAAGGTAGTGATCCCTTCACCACCATCATCAGTCAGCCAGCAAGAGCGCATCATTCCACCAGCGGCGGAGGATGCATTTCGGAAGCCCCGCCCCGACGCGGCTCTCATTTTAGACGCGGCAACACGTATCGCGGAAGGCGCGGCCGACGAAGACGCAATGTACCTCACATTTCCGGTTCTTAAATTTTAGATGAAATATTTTTTTTGAAAGTAATTTAACAAAAAAAAATTAAATTATGATAAAGAAAAAGAATTATGATGATAACCTCCGTTTTAGTTTTCTTAAAAGATTTAGAGTGCTAATTTGAGAGGTTCGAGCAGGCCTCTATATAAGGCCTCATATTGATTATTTCCGTTTGAAATCTAATCTTCTAACGGTCGTGCTCTAATCTCTGTGCAATTCATACCGATTTGCACGAATAAATAGCCAATTATAATGACACTTTTCACCAGATAACCCTCGCGTTGTCGACGGCGCGGCCGAGACCTTCGCCGGGTGAACTTTCGTGTCGGTGGCGCCGGCGTCTCTGTTGTCGCCATTGACGAGATCGACAAGTTGCGTATGAAGGCGCCCGGCAACGGTTACCGCTACTTCACATACGACATCACCATCAAGCTGCAAGGATGGGAAATGTGTGTGTGTGCTAGAGCTCAAGCTAATTTTTTTAAGTGATTTTTTTTACAACTTTTCAACTAGTTTTTTTCAACATCTTCTCTCATATTTATCCTTACAAAAATTTCTTTGAAAAACGATCAATTTTTTGTTGTTGCTTAAACTTTACGATTTTTTTTAAAATGGAAAAGAAATGAGAGAACGATTATGATGACGTGTGTGTGATTGACTTCTCTTGTGCCCGTGCTATATAGTTATCGGCCGTGTCTGTTGCCACGTCTGAAGCACGCGCTTACGCTGTACGCGGAAGCCGTTGTCTACTTGGCGAAGAAGAATGCTACTACCAATACGGGACACAACGGCGACGAGGATGATGTCGGGCGTGTCCGCGGCGGCGCGGTACGCGGCGCGGTCCGCGACGCGGTCCGCGAGCACCACGTAAAGGGCGCGAACTTCTCGGTCGAGTGCGCTGCGGCATTTTATTGATTTCCTTTTTTTTTACTTTTTGTCGCTCGAATTGTTGACACGGATTTCTCCGCACTTTTTCGTCGCTCTTATTATTAATAATTTTTTTCTCACCACGCTTAATCTCACTCAAACACTTCTTTCTTGAACGCATCAAAAATGAAATCGCTTCATTTATATCAATTAATCTGCTTTTTTTTTCTTCACATTACTTCTCGAATAATTTTCTCACTTATCTCAATAATTTTCAATTCTCCATGGTGTTCGTGGTCGCTTTTCGCCTGAATATTTAAGAATTTTCGCGTAGATCGATTTTGATGCCATTCGATGCACATTATCCATTGTATTCATTCCATTAACTTTTTCTTAAGAGAGCCTCTCTGTAAGGATCAAGCAGCCCTCCATAGGGGCCTGCCCCGGGGGAAAAATTTTTGATTTGGCTATTCAAAATTTAACCTCTGCGCACTATGAAGAAAATTAGAAGGTCAATTTTGTTATAAAATTTTTTTCCTTGATTGGGCATGCAAAAGTAGGGGAAAAGTTTAAGTGCACATAACTTTCTTTAACATCAATATTTCTCAATTTTCTTTTTTTTATTGGCATCATCGTTGGATTCTAAACAAAAACTGCCCAGATGTTTCAGTCAACTATTTCATTTTCACATCGAAAAATTACTTTTAATATTTGAATTTGACGGTTAAATACCTTATACTCATTTGTGTGTTGGTGTTATATCTCAAAATGTAGAGCATTAAAAACTGTATAACATATATTCTTTTCATTGGGTGTAGAGGTCCCCAAGGGGGAAAACATAGGCTCGAATAGGCGTACCTCGGAGATGTGGGATTCAAGGAATGCGTGAAAAAGAAGTTAAATTCTTGTTGTAACATAAAATGAATCATTTCATTCGATTCAGCTTGTTCCTTTTCATAAAATCTCCCTACAAAAATTTCATAAAAATATCAATTCTTCATGAAAATAACGCATTTTTCGATTTTTCTGCAATTTGTCAGAAAATGACCTAAAACTATTCAAAGCGCTGTATTTTCAATGTTTTCAGCGAGAACAGAATGCGGATAATACTGTTCAGTACGCGACAAAATCCGCATTTTCCAACTTTTCGTGCAATCTTAATGTTTCGTACTCATTCAATGCATCATTCTGCTCCACGAAGCACACTAAGGTCAGAATCGATGTTTGTTTTGCAGATTTCCCGTGGTAAAAGCCCGCAAAAGGGTTTGCACGCGCGCGGATTTGAACCCGCGACCCATGACATTAGACGTGCATAACCAATTGGCGAAAATGACATAAAAAAATTCATTTCTGGAAAATGCTAAAGCCAATCTTAAAGGTTAACCTATCAACCGATAGCTATTTTTGCGCTCTATCGAAATAAATATATCCGCCAAAAAGTGTAAATTGGCAGCAAGGCCAAATAAGTGGCCAAAATATTCGAACATAAAAAAGTAGATCAAACAATCTATACATCATAACGTAATGTATGGGATAGTTGTTCGCCTTCGCGAAACCTATCGAATGGCATATAACATATGGCGATAAGTTCAATCCACGAGCAATAACAGCCGCGAAAATGTCCCCCAAAATATTGACTTTTCAACGGACTCCAGGGCTTTTTTTTCGGTACTCTTACTAATAGAGAGGACATTATTTATCAGTCACTATTTGCTATTCGGCTGGAGTACCGAAAAAGAGCCCTGGAGTCCGTTGAAAAGTCAATATTTTAGGGGGACATTTTCGCGGCTGTTATTGCTCGCGGATTGAACTTATCGCCACATGTTATATGCCATTCGATAGGTTTTGCGAAGGCGAACAACTATCCCATACATCACGTTATGATGTACAGATTGTTTGATCTACTTTTTTATGTTCAAATATTTTGGCCACTTATTTGGCCTTGCTGCCAATTTACACTTTTTGGCGGATATATTTATTTCGATAGAGCGCAAAAATAGCTATCGGTTGATAGGTCAACCTTTAAGATTGGTTTTAGCATTTTCCAGAAATGAATTTTTTTATGTCATTTTCGCCAATTGGTTGTGCACGTCGAATGTCATGGGTCGCGGGTTCAAATCCGCGTGCTTGCAAACCCTTTTGCAAGCTTTTACCACGGGAAATCTGCAAAACAAACATCGATTCTGACCTTAGTGTGCTTCGTGGAGCAGAATGATGCATTGAATGAGTACGAAACATTAAGATTGCACGAAAAGTTGGAAAATGCGGATCTGTCAGTTTTGACGCGACCGCCATAGGAAAATCGATACTGTCATTGGTGGGGACGCCCTATCCAGATGTAATGGATGTATGATGTAGAGAATTTTGTCGCGTACTGAACAGTATTATCCGCATTCAGTTCTCGCTGAAAACATTGAAAATACAGCGCTTTGAATAGTTTTAGGTCATTTTCTGACAATTGCAGAAAAATCGAAAAATGCGTTATTTTCATGGAAATTGATATTTTTATGAAATTTTGGTAGGGAGATTTTATGAAAAGGAACAAGCTGAATCGAATGAAATAATTCATTTTATGTTACAACAAGAATTTAACTTCTTTTTCACGCATTCCTTGAATCCCACATCTCCGAGGTACGCCTATTCGAGCCTATGTTTTCCCCCCTTGGTGACCTCTACACCCAATGAAAAAAATATATGTTATACAGTTTTTAATGCTCTACCTTTTGAGATATAACACCCACACACAAATGAGTATAAGGTATTTAACCGTCAAATTCAAATATTAAAAGTAATTTTTCGATGTGAAAATGAAATAGTTGACTGAAACATTTGGGCAGTGTTTGTTTAGAATCCAACGATGATGGAAATAAAAAAAAAATTGAGAAATATTGAGTTTGAAGCGAGATACGTCTATTCATAAAATATACATACTTTCAACTATTCACACAAAAAAAATTTTTGAAAAAAAATTTTAACCATTTAATCTTGCTAATGGAGCCCTGTGCCATGCCTGACTATGTTTTCATACTCGAAATCCAACATCTGGATCTGGGGCACCCTACTGGAGGCATACAGAGAGGCTCTCTTAAATACCAAGTTGCTATTCTTGAATAAAATTCACAAAGAAAGGAAAAGATGCATTCGAAGACCTACATAAGTATGCATTTAAACTTAATTTCGCATGTTACAAGATCTGCCAAATGTATCCCTTGCGAAGAGCCTTTCCTGTCATGCGCATCCTCTATTCATTAAAAAAGAAGCAAAATTGAGACCTAACACTGCAGTACGTTCGATTTACTCACAAAATATTACGTTTTTTTCCATTCTCTTATTTATATTCGGCAAACGATTTCTGCCAACTCTAAGAAATGTCTGGAAAATTTTTTATGCATAGTATGCTAGTATGTACATATGTACCACTCTTTCTCTCTCTCTCTCTCTCTCTCTCTCTCTCTCTCGTTTTCTCTCTTTCGCTCTCTCTCTCTCTCCCTTCTTTCTCACTCTCTCTCTCCCATCTCTCTCACTCTCTCTCTCATTTTCCCTCACTCACTTGCTCACTAGATCGCGCCATGTGTTTCCTCATATTGTCACCTGTCTTTTGCCATTTATTGTTTAAATCGTCTGCCTTCGCTAGTCGACCGCCGAAAGATTCCCACTAATTCTAACCATAAGCGTGTTAGTCAGTGGCTTATTGTCGATTCAGACATAACAGAGCAATGACTAAAGAATTTTTTTCTATAATCATTCATTAAGCAAACATTCAACCAATAAGGAAATTTTTTTTATAGATAAAGTAAGTTAGTTAACAAAATTCGTTAACTTGATTACAACAGGATGTATCTACGTATACTTAACTTTGACACTTGTTCAGTTATTTCTGATTTTTTATAGTCGAATTGCAGGGCTACGGCTTGCCAAGTTTGCTCACTTAAAGGAGCTTGAAACTCGTTAACTCCTACCACGATATCCCTGACACGGTCGATGCATCCTAATTGCACCTTCTGCTTTTTAGCGAAATGTTTGAACATGACGCTGAGATTAATGGACTCGTTTAATGAAAAACAAGCGTGATTTGCAATGCCAAGTTGGCATCTTACGTTTATTTTGTTTGTTTGTTTGTTTGTTTACTATTGTATGTTGTATAATTTTTAATTTTTACAGGTTTTTACCCGAAGGTCACCTCCTTCTCCGATATACTGCCGCTTTCGCGCAAGAAACGCATCACAAAGCGAAGCAAGCGAGTAAGCTTGGGATTCTATTTTCTCCATTTTCTTTTTCTACCTTTTATATTTCGATTGTTTATATTCCTTTTTCGTTTTCTTTCGAACTTAGTCTGAACTAAGTTTTATCCATTTCAAACATTTTTACACTGTTAGAAGCAGTATTGATACGGCGCTCTTTCATAGCCATTTGAAAGTTAACTTTTGGGGGTTTCCCGTAGGAAAAAGGCTTAACTATTTAGGTGACATTTTTTCTTGATTGATTCCCTCTCATTCCCAGCCTCATCATGCACGCCAGAGCTGCAAGCACTCTGTGGCTGCCTCAAGAAGTGGGAGTTCGACGATAAGCCATGAGCGCCACAGCACGCTTCCTACATGCAATGCGTGCATACGGCAGAGAAGGCGGCACGCGAGTACCAGGAGGCCGCCAATAAGGTCAGCCATCTTGAGCTCCGGTTTTTTTATTATTAAAGAAACAACATTCATCATTGATGCCTTATGAACTCCTGTTTTTAAACCATTAAACCATGACGTAATATCATTCTCTATTGATAGAACGAACTGCTCTTTTCTATAGTTAACTATAATTACGTCATCCTAACATTATTCTATGAAACTATTGAAGTATTTACTCGTAAATTACAATAAAAAATCTTGGTTACGTTACCGATTTCTTATCTTTTCCTTTTTTACAGGGCACACTTGGCGAGGGCAGCGATCGCTCGATGACAACGGCGCAGTCTAACAAGCTGATGCAGCTCAGTCCAACCTCGGCACTCCTCCCTATCGCCAGTTGAAGTGGCTGCCCTCGCAGGAGTACGGCGATGACCTCTTCCATCGGAAGGGCTACAAGCTAGGAGGGGGGCGCTACAAAGACCCCAAGATAGACCCAGTCAACTTGGTCCCGTTTGAAAGGCCTGTTCCGCTGGCTACCGAGCCCCCTCTTCGTGTATATAAAGTGCAGTAGTTGATATAGGCTAACAACATTTTACGGGTTTCGCCAAAATAAATAATTGCAATGCAACAGTCTCCCGTGGATTGCTGAAGCTACTTTGGTTCAGAACCGTTGCAATGATATCTGATCTTATTTGTATGCAATCTTTGGCGCGCGGTTGAATATTATTTACATTGTTTTGTTGGCGATTCGTGACAAGAAGATGACTGTGGCGCCCTTCCGCTAGGGAAGCCCGCTGTCTTCTTCTTATTGCCCATGTCCGATTTCCTCGTTAATTATCTTTTGCCTTCTTGAAGGTGATGGCCGCTCACAAGACGTTCATCATCAAGCGCAAGCTTGCTTGAAGCAGAATCGGCCGCTGCCACAGTGGGCGCGCATGAAGACGGGCAACAAGGTGCTTTCTTACTTCTAAATTTAAATTACTGACTATTTCTAGATAATTAATTTACTTAAACAAATAAAGATACGGTTAACTTTGAATTAATTGAAAAAGGCTGGTATTTTATTTAAATCTTGTGCTTTATCCCAATGTACTAGCATTGTTTTAGATTTATGTTCCTTTTTGTTTTTTTTAACTTCAAGTTTTGTTTCGCATTTCGTAGAAGCTATTGTAATCATTATCCTGATTGCAGATCAAGTACAACGCCAAGCGCCGTCATTGGCGTCTCACCAAGCTGAAGCTCTAAGAAGACTTCCTTTGTTGTTTGGTCGTCAGCCCCTCTCTTCTCTTCTTCTTCACTCGCCTACTTTCTCCTCAACCATCAGCATTCGATTCGGAGCGAAGAAAGCCTGACGACGCGGCATGCTGGCTATTCTACTTGCATGATTTCACCAGCCAGCTCCATCCCTTCCTCCCTGTTTCCACTCATTCATTGTTTTTGTTGATTGTGTTGTTTTGCAAGAAGAATACAGATATCGGTTGATAAAGTGACTTGAATGGGGACATGTTATAATAGTTAATGCAACTGGTGGGGACTAAGGTCGTGGGATGCCGATTTGGTGGGTGGTCGAGAGCGAAATAGTTGAAGAAGTTAAGATTGCGGTTAGAGGGGAAGTGTTAATGTAAGGCATGGATGTTGGTGTATTCATGAACCTCGTCCGACCAGCTTCTTATAAGGGCCCCGTTGTCGTTATCAGGAGCTTATATGAACACTTGTTTCTAATTTAAGTGGAAACTAACCGTTTCGTTTAGAATATAGAGCATTAAACTAAATTTGAGAACAAAACATAAAGGAAGCAACTATGCATTGGAAACGAATGCACAGCAATTGCACTTGAACGAATTATTACTCGCGGCAACTGTACTTGATCCGTGGAATAGGTAATGGTGAATTAGTACAACGAACCATAAAGAAGACACGGCTCTCGAGCGCTAGTTCAAATAGCCCATTAATTCCCTGCGTCAGGGTTAATTTTTCAAATGCAAATTTCTCGCTTATTAAAATTTTTTCGACGTTCATGCTTCGGCATTGTTTTAGTTCAAGCAGTCCAAGTCCATTACTTCCATCACCTAACCATCGAAAAAATTGAGTTTCCAGCTCCTTTAAAGGAGGTCCGAGGCGAATAAATAGTGTCTCGTTTTTTTCGCCTTATTTGGTCGGGTTGTGCTAGAAACTTCGATTGCAAGTGTCCCGAAGTCACTAAAACCTCAATGCCCTGAGGAAATTAACACTGTTTTCTACTTAGAATTCCCAAATATTTTATTTTCCCGCCATTTTCAAAAATTTTTGGGAGAGCAACACCGTGGCCGCTGGGGCCAACCAAGTCGTGCCCATGAATTGCATACATATAGTGCGCGCAACCAACATTGGCCGGGTTTTTCTTAGCACGTAGGCTCACCTGGCAGTGGTGGCGACTCGTCACTAACATAAATGTGTGCACTTGAATATACATACATATATATATGCATACACATATACATATAGCCGTACAAAAAACTGCTATACGGAAAGCAAAGAAGCATGGCTTTAGACTGGCATATATTTACATCTATATATACGGGCATATATATATATACACATATAAGCGTGCCGCCCAAAAGCAATAGTAATCAAATATTCCTTCTCCCGGGATCTCCTTTACTCTTCTAGTGTTCTGCAAAAGACAAAAGTGGAAAAGAAACCTTAAAGCGGAAGGGCTCCTCCTTGAGCCGGCAAAGAGTCTCTAATATAGGGCTGCATGCCGCCTATAGACCGCCACCTCCCGCGGATGCGGACTTGGTCCAGGGCCGCCCCGGACCCAATTGACATTGCCGTACCTCCCACTCTGAGCTGGTGTGGAGTGATCCGCACAATGCCCGCTTCGGCACACGCCCGGGCCAATTCCTTCCGCATCGTGGATGTGGTGAGCGGCAGACCCGTGCTCCTGCTCGCGAACATAAATGCTCTGCCTGATTAGGGAGCCAGCTCATATGCAACTCAAACAGTTTCCTACCACAAGACCCCGGCCAGCCAGAACCCTAGTGACTCGGCCCTCCTTCATCTGGTCATTTTTAGCCTTACGGATCCGAATGGCGATGACATCGCCTTCCTCCTTGATGTAATTCCTCTGCAGAGCCACTGCCTCCGAAACCCGAAGCAGGGCCGCCATGGCCAGCGCTGAGAACATCCCGATGCGGATGTCTTCTTGTGGAGCGTTCTTCCTGAGCGCCCATGCCATCAGCTTCTCAACGTCCGCCCTCTCCGCCGCTGAATGATGGCGCACCGCCTGCCGCCTCTGCGCCGCTGCCCGTACCTAAGCAACATCTTCATTTCCACTATGCCAAATATCACCCCTCATAATATGGAAACCACCGTTCCTTCTTTTTCGGGATCCACTGACTCACGGACCTTCAAAAAATCTTTGTGGCCATTTGAACTCAAAATGGGCGGGAAGCTACATTTTACACATACAACATAGAAAAGCACTGATACGCAGGGCTGCGTAACTGCAATATTCCTAGCGCAAAGTTGTAACGCAGCGAAAATTAGGCATCCGCAACGCGTGAATTCGGTCACGCGTTGGGACATGCTCAGCATAGGGGTTGACCGAGCTTTTTTTCAAAGGCTGAAGGTCCGTGTGACTGCCCCGTGGCCGACTTGAATGCTGCTACTACCGTAGACAGCGTTGCTGCCGAAGCGCCATCAGCATACTTGCGCGCTACATACGCGCACAAAGCCAGCGGGCGACTCGGATTCAGGCCAATGCCGCGGCTGAAGATGACCCTGGCGCGCTCACTCTGCTCGTACATTTCTCGTGTACTGGCTGCCAGAGACCTCTCCGCTGCATGCCAAATCGCTCCCTGCAGCTAAGGAGGAAGCTCGCTGATCCCCTCCGACAGAAAACTTCTCCTCGGGCCTGTCATAAATACCGTACTCTTAGGGTGGGAAGCACACAAACGGTCTCCTGCTGCTACCATTTCGGGCGGGGCTTGGGTGGGCACCTAACCGTCTCTCACGGACACAATGGCGTAGAATAACGCAATACCCTCTCGCCCCTCCTTCCCTCCTCCTCGTGACCCCGTGACCCTAACCGCAACGCAACCGCGCTCGCCTCTGAGAGAGCGCACCTCTAAACGCCCAATTATGGTGGCTCCTGCAGTTCGCTATGCTCCTTCCGTCGCCCACCATAATTCCCGTTTGGATCCCCGCTCTCTCAGAGGCTCGCCTTGCAACAACCGTAGAACCTGGGTAAAGGCGGGTATGCTCTACTGTTAAATTAGACCAGACTAAAATCACAGAATAAAAATGCGAATTCTGTCCTGGCCAACGAAATCCCAAAAGGCACCTCCACGAACGAACTCGGAATGAAGATATTTGCTCCCTTCCCAAAGCACAGTGTATCCTTAACAAACGGGGCCCAACCACCTACCCCGCAAAGTCGAGGAAACCAACTTGTAGATCTCCACAGAGGAACGCCCAAGATACATATCACCTTGAAAAACCGGGCAAAAGCCAGTGTCTTGGACACCAGGGAAGGCGGCGGGACCAACCAGAGAAGAGCCTCGGCGGCCCACACTCCGCGATGGACGAATGCATCCGCCCCGCCTGTTCCCGGGCACCACCTCCTGGAACAAAATCGCTCGCATTTCGCTGTTCTGTCATCCGCAAACATATCCCAAAGCTGTTCCCCCCACTTTCTGGCACAAATCTCAAAAATGTTTTCTTGAATGCCCCAATCATCAAAATCAACATCCCTGCTCGCCTCGACTGCATCTCTATTGTACTCCCTGGCCAGCCAAATGAAGCACCCACGACAGCTAAGTTTTCTCAAGACACTATTCGCTCTAATAGCCACTCCGTGTAAATGTGGCTTAATGCTTCCCCTTTTTAAAATTCTCACCGCCGACTGGTTATCCGAGAAAATTGAAACTGCCTTTCCCTCAATCTCCTTAGCAAAACTATTGAGTGGAAAAAGAACCGCCAACAACTCTCGCAAGGTGCTAGGTTCGGATCGCTCCATATCATTCAGATTTCTTGAGGCCCTCTTAGTCATACCTGCACACCTAAACACTACTCCCACCGCCAGCTCCGACGCATCGCATTCCAACGCACATTGGCTATGAAAGAGGTCTATAGAGGTATCCCTAAAAGGAGCGTGGGAAAACTTCCTAACCAGTACGATATCTCCTTGCTCTCACCTTCAGACAAAGTTAGCCTCTTGCATCTCGGCTCTCCTTTTCTTACTTCATTCGCCACCGTCGCCGCCAAAAACCTCGACTGCATCACTGCTTCATCTCCTAAGACAACATGGCAAGAATTGATCGTACCCAGCAACCGCTAACTGTCATAAATTGAAGGGTGACTCCTTTTTACTCCCGAGATGTATCCTTCCCCGCTCCACTCTTCCCCACTACTCCCCCTCGCTATCTGCCTCCACGCCTGCAGCCAGCTCACTCTTTCAGTTCTAATGCTTGGCATCTGGGTCCACTGTGGCTTTCCACCTTTGACCTCGGCTGGCGATAACGGTGGCTGACCACCGGGTGGCTGACCACCATCTTCCACGTCACCCGCTCCATTTCTGGGCCTCCACGCCCCTTCCGCCGGAGCCCGTGCTCTCTCCTTCCCACTCTCTCTCAATTTTCTCACTCGCTCCAGCGCTTTCTCGCACCTCTCCCGGGAAACAAATACCCTGCCCAAGCTTAAATCCAGGTGAATTCCGAGCCATCTACCACTACCCACCGGGTTCCAGAACGTCTTCTTTTCCGACACATATACTCCCGCTCTCTCTAAATCTCCTCTTACAACCTGCACGGCATTCTGGCATTCCTCTGCCGTTCTTCCGAGAATGATACCATCATCCAGATAGAGACAACACACAATGCCCCTCCTCCTCCAACAGCGGATCAAGCATCTGAAAACTTTCGTGAAAACGAAGGGGGCGGAGCTCAAGCCGAATGGGAAAGCGGCAAACACAAACCACTGTTTGACTTTTCCATCCTCTAAGCCAAAACCTAGAAATTGCCTATCCTCCTCTCGGACAGCCAGATGATGATAACCAGTCTCAAAATCAAGCGTGGCCATAAATGTTATATCCCCCAATTCATGCCACATGGTAGAGATGTCCTCATATCTAAACCTGGTTCTATGCAAGAACTTATTGAGATCACTCAAATCATGAATAAGGCGCTTTTTGTTACCTGAAGTGATAACTGCCAGCGGGGATACCACTCTCGGTCTTGCCGCCACTCCCTTAACTGCACCCGTAGCCAGCCACTTGGCGACCTCCTTCTTCACAAAAACAATCTCCCGCCGCGCCGACTGCCTATTGCCTGAATATGGCACCTTAATGTCCTCCTTCCTGACTCTGAAATTCAGACTAGAACCATTTCTAATAACATTGATCGCAAAACCGCTCGCTCCAATACTCTCCCAAAAAGCAACATTCTCTCGCAAACTTTCAAAAGCTACTTTCCTCTCCAAACCTGTTGCCTCCATGATTTGCACGGCAGTCCGCCCTGATGTGGCCATACTGGTTGCAGCCATAACAGAGAGGGCCCTCCCGGAACCGCCTGCCGCCGTAGTCGGGCCTGCCACCATACCCTGCGCTGAACGAAACGGGGGGAAGCTTGGCCCGCAGCTGCCCCCCCACTGCCGAAAGGGCTGCGAGGGATACGGTGCGAAACGAGGGCGAGGGCGGGGGGCCGAAGAGGCCGCCATGGCCATCTGCGCTAATGACGATGGGCCGGCTGAGGAGGTTCCCACCGACTCGAATGCCTTCATCTGGTCGTGCAGTCTGAACACTGCCGGGTTCTTGTCTGACGCGACCAGGAGGGCATTGCGGCCCTTCAAGTCGTCCATAATCGAGTACCAATCATCCCTGTCTCCTTCCCCCACCAGCTCCATCTTGTTCATAATACCGATGTTAAAGTCGAGCTGGGCCTGCTGCGATAGGCCGGACACTCTAGGGGACACATGGACTGGTGGACGGGAAGAGGACTGAGCGCCATGCGACTTGAACATCTTCTGGAGCTGCCTGAGCTGCTTGTCCGAAAAGGCCGCCTCCTGCCGGGGGGATCGGGGGAATGGGAACGGGAACGCTCCTGACGCTGTTCTTCCTCCTGATGGTCACCATCACCCGCTTCAGCCATGACGAATCTCCGCTGCGCTAGAGACACCTTACCGTCTCTCACGGACACAATGGCGTAGAATGACGCAATACCCTCTCGCCCCTCCTTCCCTCCTCCTCGTGACCCCGTGACCCTAACCGCAACGCAACCGCGCTCGCCTCTGAGAGAGCGCACCTCTAAACGCCCAATTTTCCAGGGGAATACGAGTTGAGTTGAATAGTAGGATATATAAGCAGAAATTCTGGAAGAGCACGTGATCTCGGGACTGCGTACTGAGAACTTTTCATCCGATCAGACGGATTATTTTTTATGATAATCTTTGCAACAGTTTTGATGTTCTCACGCGTGAATAAATTCACATGTTTTAGATGAACAATCTCTCAAATTACTCAGACGAATACAAAAGAAAGAGAGGAATGTGCATTATACCGAATTGAAGATATCATTCCTCCACTATCATTAACTACATTCTTTTTTACATTCACACATATTTTGGTAATATATTTCATTTATTTAACATTGCAATTTTGTGTATATTTAATTTTGAAAGATCCTCTTCCGCTCGGGTACATGCGCTATTTATATAAGTTTATAAAGATAAAATTGACTCATTTTGCACTCTAAAAATTAGCGCTTCTTCAATATTTTTTTGCTCCATATGACGGCCAGACTCTTTCTATTTGTAAGCATTTCTAATAAATAGCAGCTTGTTTATTCAATCTGAAGTCCTTGCTAATAACGTCAGCGAATTCTGAAAATGGGTCTGAGACGCTTGCTGCAAGCCTGTGAAAGTATTCAAGTTGTAAATCAGCCATTTGGATGATGTTGAAAGTTGCAAGATAGATAAAGCCCTTCTCTGTGTTATTTTAATGTTTGGGTGGACAAAATCGCCATTTTCTGCCTTTCTTCCGGAGACCATTAATATTTTCATATATTTTTAAAGATTCATGGAAACAAACATCGTTTTAGAAAACATCTGCCCACTCACCAGCTTAAACGCTTAGATTATTGAATAGACATTGTGGAGTCCGGTTATAGTTTCTCTTCAGTCTCCGTCGCTTTCTTTCTTTCTTTTTTGTTTGCCATCCTGACCAGGAAGTTAAAGTGTCGGCTCCTTCCGCCCGAGAAAGAAAATTTATTTAAATAAAATCGCTGAATAATCCTGATTGCGGGATCAACATCCATCGTTAATCCTTCACATTTTTTTCATCTTGTTTTTGTCTACTGCAAAAGCACATTTAACTTAACAAAATAATTATGAAAAATTATATGAAAAAAGCGATCCCATAATCCGCCTCCATATCTGTTTACAGATTAACACAGTATTAATCTTTTCGATCCTCCACCCCTGGTCGCCGCTACATAAAGGTGCGTCCGTGCGTATTCGAGCAAAGTCTCCATTGAGCCCTTAGGCCCTTCTTCCGGTCTGCCCGACATGGTGCTGAACCACCAGCTTCAGCTCATCTGGAATCTTGATATTGATCCGGCGTACAACTGCAGGTGTTCTTCTCTCTCTCTCCCTCTCCCCCCCTCTCTCTCTCTCTCGCTCTCTCTCTCTCTCCCTCTCCACCTCTCTCTCTCTATCCCTCTCTCTCTCTCTCTCTTTCTCTCTCTCTCTCTCTCCCTCTCTACCTCTCTCTCCCTCTCGCTCTCTCTGTTTCAATGTTTCTCAGTTTCTTTCTCTCTCTCTCTCTCTCACCTTTCTGTTCCCCTTTTCTCTCTCTCTCTCTGTCGGTCTCTCGCCTTCTTACCTCAATCTTTTCACACAATAAGTCAAGGCAATTCTTTGATATTTTGTTTCCCACTTTTTTGTTTATATATTTTGTATCTTATTATAGTTTTTCGAATGTCTGTTTTCTTATCTTCTTTAATTAATGTAATGTCTTTGAAGCGCCATCGCTCCGCCCGGCGATTGGTGGACTGTAAATCGAGGGACGCGCCGTCCGAGCTACGCTGTCTACTGCATCGCTGTCGGCCTACTAGGTACATTCCCTACACTTTAGGCTCTAAGGCTTAAGGTCGTTTGGGTTCAAGGCGTCTAAAACATAATTATTAGTATACTAAGATTACTAATGTCGTTGCGTCTCTCTAAATGACATCTCGCCCTTTTGTCAGGCAATTTGAGCTTGAGTTTTTGGCCACTTAAATTCTTAGAATCAATCTCGCATTCCAATAACCCCCCCCCCCAACTTTACCAACGTTTTCTTAGAATTTTCCATCGTAAATGCTACATAAATTTCCCACACAAAAACAACAAAGAGAATGAGAAAGCAGAAAAAAGAGACAGACTCTGCCTGCTCTAATCTTTGGTCATTCTAACACACCACCACTTTCCCATCTTCACTCGAATAGTATTTATTTTGTAGTTAATGTGACATTGTGACCATTGTCACAATGTAACGAAAGTATGAGAAAAAAGAAACCAAGGATTCAGGCTTAATTCTCTACTCGTTCTGCTTGTTCGGCCTGTGGAAGCATCGCAAGTTCTCTTGCTACAAAGTAAGAAGCCGCCTTTTTGTTTTACTATTAGTTTAATTTTCCCGCCAATTTTTGTTTTCAAATATTCATCAAATTTCCCGCCAGATCATGCTGTACTTGGCCGCTGTCGACATGTCATCACTCGTGACGCTCGCCATTCTGCCGGGCGTCTTTCTGCTGCGCGGCTGGGTCTTCTGCTCGCATCCGACATTCCTCTACATTGTCGGCGCGTTTACGATATGTAAGAGGAGTTCAAATTAATTTTAATTAAATAATTTATTTATTTATTTATTTTTCTAAATAATATTAATTAATTAGTTGATAACGTAAAAATTTTTAAAATGTAAAAAAAAGCATGCCTGGGAAGGATTTTTTTTTAATAAAATTTACTTTATTTCATTTAAATAGCCTTCTGGTGTACGGCGTGCATGACGGGCTTGCTGCTCGTAGTGAATCGAATCTCCGACTTTTACGAAATTGGCTGCATCAGTCTTCTTTTTAAGGTTGGCAATTGTTTCACTTTTGTTTCTTATTTATTTATTTTTATTTCTCTAGCTCAAGTCAGAGAAGTATCATGAGAGAGTGGAAGAGAGAAAGAGAGAGAGTGAGGGAACGAGATAACGTAAAAGCTCGAGAAAGATATCGAGAAAGAAATAGAAAGACAAGGGCATTTAGTGAAAAAGAGAGAGAGAGTAAGAGAAAGAGAGAAAGAGGACGAGAATAAGATAACGCAGATAACGGGAGTGATAGAAACGGAAACTAGAGGAAGACCGAGGCATTTGGAGAGATTGAGAGATTGAGAGAGAAAGAGAGACAGAGAGAGAATAATAAAAGTGCGGATAAGGGGATTCATGTTGATCACGAGCACATTAATTTTGACATGCACATTTCTTACAAGTAAATATATACATTGATGAAACCAACGGAAAAGGGCATAAATAACCGTGAACCACGCGCTCTCGCTATCGTCATTCTGAAGCTTAATTCCCTTCTATAAGATTAATTCTCTATTGTATGTACATATATCGGAAAATTCTTTCGTTCTTGAAAAAAAATCCTCATGAGGAGAGGATGAACTCTAGTTGTTTGCAATGTTCATTTGTATTCCGCGGAAATCTCACGCGCGCACGAAATGATCTACTGATTTTGGATGCCTTGAAATATGAGAAATTTATGCCAATGCACTTTCTGTATGCACTTTTTTTGTTACATATATTTAATCCGCTACCACAAAAAAGCCTCTTTTCACGTGCGGCGTCTGACTTTTTTTTTGAGAGGCCACAAAAACGAAAATCTTGCCGAATTCTTCCTTTAAGATCATTTTTTTTTCATATCCGACGCGTCTTAGTTTAATATTTCATCCAAAAAGAGTTCACGGTATTACCTTTTTCCATTTTTTTAGGTGGCTAATTTTAAATTCAGTGAGTTTACCAATAATAATAATAATAATAATAATAAAAAGTGGGTAAAATTAATAATTAGTTTTAATTTAAAAAAATAATAATAAACGAACATCCCACAATTGCTTAATAAAAAGACAATATATCTAAGTGGAAATCTTTAAATTAAGGGTCGACGAACGCTGGGAATGCTGATGATTCCGACCATCTACGGGCTCTACTTTCTAATCGCGACGCCACCGGACGCGTTCAACTCAACATTCGGGGCATACCTCTTCACGCCACTCATTGGAAATCCAGAGTATCAGGTAAGAGAGAGAGAGACAGTGAGAGAGAGAGAGAGACCGAGAGAGAGAGAGAAAGAGAGAGAGAGAGAGAGTGAGAGAGAGAGAGAAAGAGAAAGAGAGAGAGAGAGTGAGAGGGAGAGAGAGAGGGAGAGGGAGAGAGAGTGAGAGAGGGAGAGAGAGAGAGGGAGAGAGAGAGTGAGAGAGGGAGAGAGAGGGAGAGAGAGAGGGAGAGAGAGGGAGAGAGAGAGAGAGGGAGAGAGAGTGAGAGAGGGAGAGAGAGAGAGGGAGAGAGAGAGGGAGAGAGAGAGAGAACGAGAGAGAGAGAGGGAGAGAGAGAGAGGGAGAGAGTGAGAGAGAGAGGACAATTGGGAGAAGAGGGAGTAAAAAGAGTGAAAAAGAAAAACAACGATTAACAATAAGAGAAGGAGAGAGAAAGACAGAATGAGAATGAGAAGAATAGAGAAATGATTGAGATGAGATGAACAGATATTTTAAAACAAAACAAAGTATGATAGGCAAAGATTCAATGCTGTGCTCGGGAAAAAAAGCTTAGCCAAATCATCATAAATCCGAGATAAGCTCATCATAAATTTCAATAGCACACAAATCTACCGTGCACCGCCAACAACATTTTCGTCGTCGTTGCTACTGGATTTCTCTACATTCTCTTCGCTGCGCTCTTTATTCGCAAAATGTAAGTAGTGTATTTTAAAAGGACTATAAAAAAATTTTTGATAATTTTTTGAAAGAATAAAAATTAAAAATTAGGATTAAAAAATTTGATAAATATTGGGTTCCACTATCTTTTTCTTTCATTGATTAGAAGGCAGATAAGTATATTTAAAAAAAATTCTATTTGAAGAAATAAGATGTTCGAACAGAATTCCGTAATAATATTTTTCTTAATTAGTAAAGAAATTACTGTTTTGGCTTGGAAAAGGAGAAGAAAAGATGAAAAAAGACTGGAGGAGAAAAAAAAGCCAAACCAAAAAATAATGTTTAGAAAAGTCGTAATTCCATTTTATTCTTTTATTTCTGCACAGGCTCAATGCAACGGGTAGCGCGGTCGAGACGATGCACAAAGCAAGGTTTTCGGTGTGTAAAAACTTGATTTTTCTCTCTTTTCCAATTCCTTGAATTTTGGTCACATTGTTCGTTTTCTTTATCAAATGACTATTGCCATTTCCGTTCTAGTAAATTTATAATTTGTTCCAAAATGTCTGTAACAGTACTACATTTTACTAAAGGCAAAAAAAAGATTGTAACAAAGATAAATTAATAAGTTGTAGGAATTTCAATACGAAAAGAGAATTATAAATGTAAAGAAATGACTATAAATCAATAAGTATGCCGCCTCCTCTCCTCTACACAGATTCTGCTGCAATCCTGCTGCATCTGCACACTGAACACGGCTGCGTCCTTCCTCTACCTCTACATGCAGTTCTTTCCGGTGCCAGAATACTTTTCATACATCGCCACAGTCGTCATTCAGTTCATGCATGGTGAGCACAAATTGTCTATGAATATATAATTTGAACAAATTATTTCGTAAAGATACATCTTTCATTAAAGGAAACTATATTGCTTTGCTTCTACAACATTTCATTGATCGTGGTGTAGGCTTATTAGTAGTCGAGTAGGGGGCTTCCATAAAAAGAGAAGATAATAGTATAATAAGCTTTCCAAATTGTATCGCGAGACCGGACTATATATAGTTATCTTGTTCTCGGAGAATATATTAGCCACATAAAAAATTGTTCTTCTCAGCCTCGCCCGCTGCCATCTACCTCACGATGAACCCGGCCGTTCGCCGTGCGGCACTCGCGGCTTTCGGCCTCGATGTAATTCGCGTCAGAGACGTAACTTTCGCCACGAATCTCAACTAGCGTTCGAGAGCTCGATTATAGATGTAAATATAAACGTAAAGATACAGACACAACAAATTTTCGACTACCTATACATATTTAAACAAAGCCACGGACAGATAGCAACCACTTTCGCCATTAATCTTAACAAGAGTTCGAGAGCTCGTTTATATGAATATATAGATACTTGAACGCAAAGATACACCCACCATGTCTTACTCAGTGTTATAGTTTATGGACGAATTGAAATGAAAATGATGTCACCGCTTATAAATTTTTGTTTTTGCTTTAGTTTGATTAATTTTAATAATTTCTCTAAAACAATTATTTTCACTTTTTTTCTCTTTTCAGAACCTGGCGAGCGCAACGAATTCACGAACAGCGCCTCTGCCAAAGTCGGCGACACGCTCGCTTACAACATAGAACATTACCTCCAACACGAAAAGTGGGCGTGGTCACCCACAAGCCACGCCCACTAATTAAGCACAGTGTGCTTACAATTAGGTTTAAGACTAACAATAGCGCCGTCCACTTATTAGGCCGACCTCCGGCAAACATATGAAATGTATGTAGATTACTTCTAAAACAACACTGGAGCAATATTGTCCCATCATAGACAGCTTCTATTTTGTATGAGAGAGATTTTTGGAATACAAATATTTAATCCAACCCGTGTTCACTTTAACCGTTACTCGATAAATTTTCTCGTTTGCTCCCAGGCAAATATCTTTGAAAAGACAGTTAAAGAAAGTAAAATTTATTCACTTTTATTTTGCTACCTGTAGTCCTTTGAATACATATGACGCGATTTGCAAGAGAATCAAAATGCTCGGGGCCCTAGAAGAATCATCATCTAATCATCATCTCCTATTTTGCTTTAAAGTTGTTTCTAGGTAAATTCAGACACGCATAATCGATTGGGATGGGTCTTGGAGTCTAAAAATTTCGTTATAAAAAGTTATGAAGGGTTTAACAACCGCAGCATAGCCGCCTCCAATGCCATCCGGCGCCGGCCCCAGAGAAAGCCTTCATGTCGCCTTGACCAGGCGCTCCCGGAATGTCCGGCCCTCCCGGCATGCCATCCGCGCCAGCATCGCCTGGTGGACCCGGGGGGCCAGACGCCGCGTACTCGCCACCTGCAATTTTAAACACGTTTTAATGAGGTCAATCATTAAAAATAATTAATTCTGTTTTAAATTGACGCGCTTTCTATTTAGCAGATCGCACAACCGAGCTGCCTACGTGAAAATATGTAATACACACGCACGTGTACTAGAGAGCAAACTGGACAAAACTGGCAATTCGAACACATAATTTCTCAGTGATCGCACATCTTTGGTAAATGAGTTAGGAATGTGTGGAAAAAAATGGTTTGAAAAAAAAGTATTATTTTTTCCACATTCCTTACTCTGTTTCACATGTGTATTAAAGGAGGGCAATCACCGAACGAATAGATTAGGTCTAACAAAAAAAAAATTGAAAACCTTCTCCTGGCGCGCCTGGCGCGCGGCCCCGCCGGGCACTTGACGCACTCCATCGCCTGCGGATACGCCATCGCCATGCCGGCCATGCCTGCCTGCGCGGGCAGGCCAGCTGTTCCGGGCACTGTTAAGGGAATTTTTTCTTTAAAAAAATTTTTTTAATTAGAAAATTTGCGTAAAATTTTTCTTTGGAATAGGAGAAGGTGAAGTTTAAATGAAAAAAATTTTTTTAATAAAAAAAGCATCCCCCCGAACTTCCGTCATCTCCGTTTGCGCCAGGCGGACCGGTGGGGCCTGGCGGACAAGCACCGCCGCTGCCACCGCCAGCAGCAGCAGCATACTGGCGCCGGACACGCCTCACCGCATCTATTTCCATGTCGCGAGCGCCAGTCAGCAGTCATCATACAGAGATTCAAGGAGTTATCTAATTCTTTGTATAAAGCTACATACATATATACCAGAATGTTATTAAAGGAGCCAAAAAAGCGCACTCGAATTCTCGCCTTTTTCCCTGACACAAGGGCAAGAGAGAGAGAGAATGTGATTTTGAAAAAGAGACTTCAAATATGTAGTATGTACATATATTATGATCTAGTAAAGAAAGAAAGAGAGAGAGAGGCTTACAGTAGCGGCACTCAAACAGTTAGAAGTGGCAAATAAAGTTCTAGGCGAAGCGGAGAAAGACAGTCTTGGCCCGGAGAGAGTCCATTACAATGTCAATGCCTTTTGTACTCGTTTGTCAAACAATACAACCGTGAGAGCAAGTGGTCGAAGTAGAAAGCTGTCTTTCTTGCTCCGAATGGTTTTCACAATTGCCCTCCATTGAGTTCCTCTCTCTCTCTCTCTCTCTCTCTATCTTTCGCTGTTTCTGTTTCTCTCGCTATCTCTCATTCAGGTTAGACGCCTCAAGTAACGATGCACCTAAAATTGCGCTTCGACACTCTCATTGCTTTCTTTCTCATGGTCAGTCTCTCTCTCTCTCCCTCTCTCTCTCCGTCTCTCTCTCTCTCATTTCTCTCCCTCTCTCATTCTATCTCCCCTTTCTATCTCTCTCCCTCTCTCTCTTTCCATCTTTATTACATATCAAAACATAGGTGAGGTCTCGTAAAACTGTTATGTACAGAACAACATCAAGAGCAACTTAAATCTGTGCATGCGTCATCGGCGTGATTGAGAGAGAAGGAGAGAAAGAGAGAAAGAGATAAAGAGAGAGAGAGAGAGAAAGAGAGAAAGGGAGAAAGAGAGAAAAAGAGAAAGAATGAAAGTGAGGGTCAAAAAAAACATTTTATGGTTTTGTTGGCAATGGTTTTTTTCAATATGTCCGCAAGCATCGTTGTTCGATGAGCGCTAAAATTATCGACATTTTTTTACATCAATGGCAACGGTCAAAGAACTAATACGGGCACGATCTGCGAACAGCTATTGATAAGACCGAGAGAGAGAGAGAGAGAGGGGGAGGGAGAGAGAGCAAAAGAGAGAGAGAGGGAGAGAGGAGAGAGAGTGGGAGAGAGAGCAAGAGAGATAGAGAGAGCAGGAGAGAGCAAGAGAGATAGAGAGAGCAGGAGTGAAAGAGAGAGAAAGAGAGAGAGAGATAGAGAGAGAGAGAGAGGTTGGATATTTGGAATCCTTTATTCTGTTAATAAATAAATTTTCATTTTGAAGGGAAAAAAAAGCAAAATGAGCAGGAGCAACAATGATCAACGACAGGCAAACATCAAAGAACGCCATGGTCTTAAAATCGCTTCCCATTATGGACTCTTGTTTGTTCTCGCCCAATCTTTGTCTCTCTCTCTCTATCTCTTATCTTACTCTCTCACCTCTCTCTCTCTCTCTCTCTTTCTATCTCTCTCTCTCTCTCTCGTCATCTCTCTCCTGCTATTTCCGGACAATAAAGTTAAAGCCGCTATCGGGGGACACCTCAACGCTTGCGTCAAATTGTCGAGAACGAGAGAGGGTCTGAAAGATTAATGAGCTTAACGAGCTCAATCTGCCATCCTTTTCCTTTAACGGCGTACGTTTCCGTTCTGTGGCTGATAAGGCGAAGGGAGAGACTCCAATTATAATATAAGACCGTAAAATGCGAAAAGGAATCACATGGTCGTGGTTCATACCGAACTCACTGCAACAGAATCGGACGAGTTAGAAGCCAGAGAGCTAGACATTTTTATTTTCTTTTCTTTCTTTAATTCATTTTACATCCATTATACCCACTGAAATGTCTTTGTCTCTGCTGTTTCTGCTGCTCTTTTTGGCTATGCTGTATGGATAAAGTCGACATTTCCTTTATTGCTGGCAGATTGCCAAAATACATATAAGTTGAGAGAAGGTAAAGTAAGAAGACGTCTGACTGAAGCCAAATGCGAGCGATTCATCCTTTCCTTGCTTTCCTTCTCCAATTGCCCGCCACCCTGGTCAGATTCATGATCACCGCCTGTCTCTCGCATTATGTTTATTCCTACAGATGATTCATCTCCCTTCTAAGAGAGAATAGAATGCGTTGTCTTCCTTCTTCCAGGCACAATAGACGCATTCTTCTAGACTCATTTTAGAGCGCAATTAATAGAGCTAAAACAATTTTGTCTCTTTGTTTCTAGAAGTTGTTGATATAACATGTAATGAAGATTATGAAAGCTTTTTTTGTTGTCATTATTATTCACAATGAGATTCCATGTGATTTGCGTAGAAATCTATATGTTAAAATTTTTTATAGAATTTTTTTTATCAAGACTTTCTTTTTTATTTTTCAGTTAAGCAACAACATTGTTGAAAAACTAACAAATGCAAGCATGCTCTCGCCTTCTTCTTATCGTGATCATTGTGCTGACCGGTCTCCTGACTGACCGGACTACCGTATTCGGCAGGCTGGTTAGTGTGATCGCAATCTGGCGACATGGCGACAGGGCACCAGGGTCGCTGCCGTATCCAAAGGACAGATTCGATGAGTCGTACTGGCCGAGAGGATGGGATCAGCTGACGAATGTGGGTGGGCGATAGAGAGAGAGAGAGAGAGAGAGAGAGAGATAGACAAAGAGAAGTAGAGAAAGAGACAGAAAGCGAAGAAGAAAGAGAGAAAGAAAATTGAGATAGAGAAGGAGAAAGAGGGATACATACATAGATAGTGATAGGGATGTGGAGAGAGAAAGTAGAGAAAAAGTCAGAAGGAGAAGGTGAAAGAGAGAATAAGAGAGTGAGAGGGAGAGAGAGAGAAAGAGGAGAGAAGAGGAGAAAAAAGACGAAGATCTTTCGCCGTTAGATCGGAATGGAGCAAGCATACGAGCTGGGCGAGTGGATTCGCGTTCGCTACGATGGTTTCATCTCTGCAGACTTCAATCTCAAGGAGGTTGGTTCGTTTGAGGAAGCGAACCCGGGTCTCGCTACTCATGAGCTGGCCGATCAACCACTGAGCCAAGAGACGACCCTTATAAAGGTCTTCATGCAAGCGTCCGACTCGGAGCGCTCGCTCGAGACGGGCGCCGCCGTCGCCGCTGCGCTCTTCCCACCGAGGAATGGCTCCGTCTGGCGGCGCGGACTCGCGTGGCAACCGACTCCAATGCACTCGAGCGGATTGGGAAGGGATGATGCGGTCGGTCGAAGATGAATGCTCCTACTTAGGCAATAATTAAAACTAAAATTAATGGGGCTGATGAGGCATTAAATAAAATTAGATTGATTTATGAGGCTAATGAGGCATTAATTAATCTAACAATAAGCGCCATGAACAATTCCTTATATGTTACATTGGTGTGGATTTACTCTAAAGAAAAGGAATGTTAGTTACCAACAGAGTTTCAAATTAACACGAAACTGAAAACTATAGTCTATCTTTAATGTTCCTGAGTCAGCGTCTATCGAAATCCTCGAATGTGCTCTCTCACCCTTGAGTCAGGCAAAAAGGCGCCAATTCAAACATGAATTTAAATCCAGTCTCTCTCTCTCATCAGCTCCTGCGCCCGACATCAGTCGCGTGCGCCGCGTACGACCGAGTAGCTGCAGCTGAGAACGACGCGCTCTACAAGTCGATCGATGAAGACAACGGCCAACTCTTCCGGAATCTCTCCACGTTGACTGGCATGCAGGTGTTGTTGTTGGAATGGATTGAATTCATTAAAAGATTACTTACCATAAGCCTTCATATTTTTTGTTATGATTTTTTTTTGAGAACTAAATCATTTTTTTATGTTTATTTCAAGGTCAACACATCCAATATCGACGACCTGTATGGAATTACAAAAGAGGTGGATTTTTCATTCTAAAAATTTCATCTCCCTTTCTAGTGGAATTTAAAGCAAACAAATTGGTTTCGTTGAAAAATCTTTTATAATACTTACGCACTAAAAGTTAGAATTTTTCAATTTATAATGAAACAAATTAATGAATAAAATTTTCTACATTCTCTCCAGATAATCCATGGACTCGGCCCTCAGCCGGCGTGGGTGACCGACGAGCTGCTTGCGCAGATATTGGAACTTAAGCGGGTTAGAGAAGTGTCTTTTTCTCTCATTAACTCTCTCTTTCTCCATCTTTCTCTTCCTATCTCTCTCTTCCTTTCCCTCTTAATCTAACAAACAATTCACGCTCCCTCTATCTCTCTCCATATCTTTCTCTCCCTCTATCTCTCTCTCTCTCTCTCTCTCTCTCTCTCTCTTTCTCACTCTCCTTCTCTCTCTCTCTCTCTCTCTCTCTCTTCCCCCAGGCAATCCGCGTCTCCTTTTTCAACTCTCCTCGGAAGGCCTATTACCGTGGAGGCGTACTGCTCGGCGATTGGATCACCAAGCTGCAGGCTGCCTCAGAAGCAGACAAGAAGGGAGATACCAAAGCCTTCCACAAGGCTGTCCTCTACTCATCAGTTAGTCACATCCCACAAACCATAAACCCACGCGTTTGAATTCGTGCCGATTTTCTTGAGACACAGGGCGAGAGAGTATGTGATTTAGAGAGAGAGAGAGAGAGACCAAAGGCTTCCACAAAGCTGTCCTGCTCTCATCAGTAAGCAGTCCCCCCTCACACCGGTGAAATGAGTAATTTAAAAACCCAAGTTTGTATTCGCGACTTTTTCCCTGAGGCACAATATATTGCGAAACTAGTACAAGATTGTATGTATTGACACTTTTTTCATTTCATTTGTATTTAATTCTACAGCACGACGGCACCGTCTCCGGGCTACAGTACGCGATGCACGTTGGCAATGAGCTGCTTGTGCCGTATGTCGCGTGCTACATCGTAGAACTTCATCACAAGGAGGACAACGCCGACGATTATGTTGTTCAGGTTCCCGCGATTAATCCCCTTTTGGCCTAGTGGTTAGCGGGATAAACTTGCGTGCGGTGGATGGTGGTTCCATAACGTATTTATTATTTTCTTTTCTTTTATTCTCCATTTCGACTATACAACGCACACAGGAACAAATACCATTACGAAATACCATCGTCGCTGCTTCTTAGAGTATACACCTGCTGGAATGGTATTTCTCAGATCCTCCTCCTCCCTTCCCTGTCGTTTCACGGGTCAATCGATTTGCCTCGCTTCTTTCTCTCTCTCTCACACACACACTCTCTCTCTCTCTCTTTCTCTCTCTTTCTCTCTCTCTTTCTCTCCCTCTTTCTCTCTTTCTCTCTTTTTCTCTCTGTTTCTCTCCCTCTTTCTCTCTCTCTTTCTCTCTCTCTCTCTCTCTCTCTCTCTCTCTCTCTCTTTCTTTCTCTCTCTCTTTCTCTCTGCGATCCAGAACCTCGAACACGACTCACAAACTAGCCAGTAAATCGGCTTTTGCAGCTTTTATTTGCCGTTTTCGCTACAAATCTGTTCAAACCGTGATTAAAATGAGAATAAAAGCTGCAAAACTTGAAAAACTAGCTAGCCTAAGCTTCCTGTTCTGCAGAAATTATCCAGATGATATGGGCGGCGCCCATGGTTGAATTCAGACAGTTACTGAATAGCAGTTAGTGACAGTTGACGGTTAGTGACAGCGCTGATTGCCGTGACGGAAGAGAACGTCGGCATGGCTGTCTTTCCTTCTTTTCGAGTACGCCAAGGAGCACGCGGACGAGTTGACGAGTGAGCGGGCGAATGACTTGGCCGCTGCGTCTGCTGCGACTGCCAATGCCACTAGAGCGGATCAAAAGAACGATGGTCCTCAATCAAAGGCGGCAAAGCGTACATTGTTATTACTACATTGGGTTATTGTACTTGTTTGTTTTTACATTTTAAATCAGTCCGATTGCCTTGCTGTATTTGGCAACTCTTTTCCCCCACTTCGCTGTTCCAAAAGAATTGTCATAAAAATGTCAGTCGTACCTTTTTAAGACATTTAACATACTAATTCATCTTATTTATAAGAAATTTCTTAGGATGACCATTGCAAAATGCTAGTGCTTCCTAACTAAATTTCTGCCAACATCTATTATTTTGAATGGCAAATTCGGAAATCCAATGGTATTTTTTCTTGTGTGCGCCTAAATTGGTAAGATGAAATGTTAATTAGGAAAAGAAACGGTTAAAAACAGATACTTTTGGTACCACGGTTTTCCAAACCACCATATTGTAACCGTGCGCGAAATTTTTTTTATTTATTTCATAGCTATGGTACCGTAACGGTACGCTGAATCGCCTTACCGTACCTGGGTGTGCGGAGGACTGTCCACTGGCGCAGTTCGCTGAGCTCCTCAAGAACCAGACGATAGCGAGCGTCGATGAGTTACATGAGGTAGATAATTATTCTTTATGAACTTATATTCTTTATGAACTTATATATTTTAGTTAAAGTTTATTTTAAGGCTATTAATTTATTAGTTAATTTACTTATTAAATCGACACGGATTAATGAGGTAATATTATGTATAAGAAAGTTCACCTACTTTTTTGATCAATTTTTTAAACTCTTATTATTAGGGGCAGATTATATTTGTGTTGCTTGTAGAAATGCAAGGAAACTGACAGCGCGCCATCAATCGTGAATTCGGCGCTCTCCTCCATCGTTTTTTTACTTTTTATCAGGCCATTTATTATTGCATAATTATTGAACACTATTAATATTAAATATATTACTAGTATATTATTTATTTAGAATGTATGTTTACATGTATATACATATATATGTATAAATAAATAAGCACAAATGCATTATAAATTAACATTCAGATGCGAATGCCGCTCATTTGTAATATTTTATTCGCCAGTACCTAATCATCGAACTTCATACATAGATTAATTTTGTTGGTATACTAAGTAAAATTTTGCATGAACATTATGGATCTATAATAGGGAATTAGCAGTACTGCTACTTTTAGTTGTTGTTGAAGAAAATGTTGTATAGATAAACAAAAAAATTAAATTTAGATTGAACAAGTTGTTTAATAATATTCGGCAGAATAATTAAGCAGATATGCAATTAAATTAGGTCATGATTACTGTAGACAAGGCAGGGGACAGTGGAATTCTAGCGGGCAGGCGAAAATGGAGAAACTTACGCCTCAGCGAGTGAGCGAAGCAGATCAAAAACCTGTGCGGAATTATGGCCGGTGATTTTCTTTCTCTCTCTCTCTCTCTCTCTCTCTCTCTCTCTCGCTATCTCCCTCCATATCTTCTATTGAATCCCTGTCTCTCTCGCTGCTGTTCTACGCATCCCTTTCTCTCTTTCTCTCACCTCTCCCTTACTTTGTTTCTCTCAAGCCGTGACTCTCTCTCTCTCTCTCTCTCTCTCTCTGTTTGGTAACTTCTTAAAGGAAGTATCCGAGGAAAAAATAAGTTCTTCTTTTATGTTCCCATATGATCAAGTCTGGCCTAAAAGATCGATTAGAGGTGGTCCCGCTTTATGAAAGTCAGTATTTAGCGAGAAATTTGTATTTGTTTTATGGAATACGGTAGAAAACGTCTCTGTCGATGCACCCGGTGTATGCTCAAATCCAAGCAAGGAATGCCAACGGGTGGGAAGAAGAGGCAGTCTCTGACCGTCTTGCCCACTTAGCACCCCATTTTCACCAAGAGATGAGAGATACAGACGTTAGAGAAAAGCGAGACAATGAAAGAAGTCGAGAGAGGTTAGATACACATACGTTTCAAATTTGAAATTTTGTAGCGGGCGCTCAAAAAAGACTCATCGAATTGGGAGTTTAGCACAGTTTGAAACGTAATTTTATTAGATACGGTATTCTTTCGTCGGATACTTCCTTTAATTTTTTGTCGCTTCATATTTATGTCCTTTTTCTGAAGCAAAAGAAAAAATATTTTAAACCACGTACCAAAAAGGCAGAATGCAAGCGACACAATAGATTGCTGGCGAAGCGAAGAGCACGGCAAACGAGAAGAGACTCTCCACATTCCCGTAACGCGAGTAAATCTTAACGATATTAATTTTTTTTAATTCTATTTATTCTTTTTTCTCTCTCTCTATATTACGAGTGCTATCAGGCAAAAAAGACGCAAATTCAAGATTGCATTATTGGCTCGTTCAAGAAAACTTCTTTTTTTTGCAAAACGTTACAACAGTTGTTAATAGCGCTCTTTCGCCGGACCATAATAATTGTGTAGACGAGCTGAGTAGAAAAGCTCGAAATGCTCATAAGTACAAGTCCCTGCTCGAGATTGCGCTTCTCCCTGAAATGTATTGAATAGAGAGGATAGGATGTCTCGGATTTGAAATACGAGATGGAATACTTCCGGAACAGAGAACAGATACAAATCTACACACAAGAAAAAATACCATTGCAATCGCGAAATGGCAATACAACTGGGGCAAAAACCATTGAGAATCATGGATATATGGAGAAAACACGTAGATGCAATGGTTTTGCCTGAATGGTTATTTACCCCAGTAGATATTAGAGAGAGTATGAAACAATGAGAGAGGAGGAGAGAATGGGTGCAAATTTCAAAATGAACTATTCCCATACATGCGAAAAACCGCCCGAGATAGGTTGCTAACTCATAGTTAAACGCTGTAGTGGTGTAACCTGTTATGTGAGCCCTGATTATGATCCTCAAGGATCTGGATAGCATATCACTGGGAGGGAACTTCTAGTACACACCACCAGTTTTGCTCCTGGCCGGACACGAACCATTACATGTACCACAAGTCGCAATGGTTTTTTTCTTGTGCGTAACGAATAAATAAAGAGTAAAGTTCACTTTGGCAATACTATCTCATTTTCGAACTTTGCATATATATTTTCGTCTAATACCTATGAATGTCAACTGCAGCCTTTGAGATGAGCCTGCGCTCTCGCCATGTCAGATACGGCAGAAGGCAATTGAGCACAAAGGCCACGAGATTTGTCAACAATAGATAGGTCGTCTGGAGAATGTCGCGGTACTGAAGAAAGAAAGTTCTCGAAAAATAGATTTGTGTTTTAATTTTTCCTTTTAGGGATGCAATCACACGTAATACACCTACATAAGTACACTACAGTCATCCAGAGCGTTTTGAAGGCAAAGATCACTTCGGTGATACTATCTCAACTTTTTCAAAAATTTTTTGACTTTAATTAATTTAGCAACCGTAAAATACGTCAAAACTCTACATTATAGTCGTCAAGCGTCTTTGGAAAGTGCGCCGTGGACACGTTGTCAGGAAAGACAAAAGTGCCGTAGTGAAAGCCGACGAAACCGCTGGGTGCACATGCGAATAGTGGAATGACAAAGACAGCAGCCAGACTGACGCGGTAGACGAGACGTTTGCGCTAAGAAATGTAAAAATATATAACTTCGTAAGTTAACAAAATATATAATAAATTAATTTTACTGATTTTTTGAACAAAATTACGACAGATTTCATAAGAGTAATTCGAGCAATAATTTGTTTTAAGGAACAAAAAAATTCTTTTTTTAATAATTATATTTTGACTAAATTATAGAATATACATTTTACTAGACTAGAAAAGTGAAGAAAAAAATTAGTTATATAATAATTAGCGGAAATTGTTCAACGTTTGCAAATGTTTTCCAAGAATCTCGAGTAATCTACCTGTCTCGACATCGTCATCATGCCTAGCGAAAGAGCGCGCATGAGCGCAATGTTGCATGCGCCTTGAAGTTGCGCACCCTAGAATGGCGGGATTTTTTATGCGTGCAAATTATGCTTTTTTTAGCTGTCATAAAACATATATATATATATATATATATCAATAAAAAGACCTGACCTGCACGTATTGCAGTAGTCCATAAAAGTACGGAGCCGTCCCGCTCTCTTCCATCGCTGTATAAATAAAGGACATGGCAGGGAAGAGCACAAAGACCTTGCCAAAGAGAGTCAGAGGGACGGCAACCATGTCCTAAGGCAGTTTTGCTAGCTTTAAAGGAGGCAAAAAACAACATTTGAATTCGCGCCAGGGCGAGAGCATGTAAAGTTCATCCAAGGAAACTAACAACGAAGCCAGCGATGACAATGAGCCGGAACGTCTCGAAGGACGAGTAGACGGGATCGGAGAGGACGCGCACGTTGACGAAGGACGCAAGTGCAAAGGTCGGTACAGACAGAAGAATGGTGAGAGAGCCGGACACAATGGGCATTGCCGTTATTAGTGGAACCTATATTGTACGGAAATATTCGGAGTCATACAAATCGTTTTTGGTTCATTATTCTGGAGCTATTATCATTATCATTATTTATTTTCTGTTATTTATTACTATGATTATTATGGTTATTTAGTATTATTACTAGTATTTAGTAATAATACATTTTATTGCTACTATTTTTTTTCGATCTGTAGCAGCATCGGCTACGCATACATACGTACATAAATACATATTAGGTTACCAAAAAAATATTGTTTTGCCACTTTAAGAATATTAATTGATTTCAAATGCATACACAAAAAAAGTCAAGTACAAACCAATTCAGGCTGAACTGTGTAAGGTGGAGCTGACATCTATGAAAAGCTTATGGTTAGACTAAGCTTGGACCGGAGAAGGCTGTAATTCTGTGGTGTTTGATTGCAAGGAAGCTTGAAATCATTATGTATCCGCCAACATTGAATTATTACGCCGTACGTGCAAGCGAAAAAGAAGCGTGGGCAGCTGCTGCCTTTTGTGTCGAATAATTAACATTTAATTTAAGCGTAGAGAGATCAAATGCATGAAACGTAAGCGAGCATAATTAAAGCAACTCTTTTTTTTCGTGGAACCAGTTAATGGAGCAACGTGCGTATGTAGATATGTACGTTGCAGAGAAAACACCTGTCTTACTCAATATAGGAGCCGAAAACTCACCTTTTGAATTCGCGTCTTTTTGCCTGACACAGGGGTGAGAGAACAGGTGATTTAGAGATAGATAGAAGAAAGGAACGAAGCTTCAAAAGCTCAAGTAGATTCCTGCGGTTGAGTTTCCTTCTGGTTCCTTTAAATCTCCACTAAAACGAGACAGTCACAGATCTCGTGCATTGAACGAAAATTTTAAGAAGAGCGTGTGATTTCGAAGAATTTCCAAAGAAGGAAAAACCTAGCAGTGAAACGGATACGAATTTGTATTCTTTACTCGTGTTTTGTGGAAGTTTTTTTCTCGCTCATTCAACTGAAAAATGTCCTTGAGAATTGCATTCCGGGAACAGAAGAACTATATGTGCGTAGTTCGGTTGGAGTTCTTACAATAATGAATGTTGTAGCGTGGTCAACAAAAATCGATTTCAATGGGCATGAAAAAATGCCTGTTTGACATTGAAGAATCTCGAATGTTCGGAGAGAAAGAAAGGAGTTTTTGAGAAAGATGTTTAAATGCTGTTCTGTGTGTTATTGTGTAACTAACTACATATATATGAATCTTGTACTTTATCACTTGACTGAACACAAGTATCATTGCATTATTCGACTTCATTAAATTCGTTGACGTCGTCATTAATTTTTGTTCAGTAGTAAGAAGAAGAGTAGTATGTAGAATTGAAGCATACCTGGAATTCCGGTAGAGAATTTTCATCTGAACTTGCGCGTTAGTCGCATTTCAAAATTGATCAAGTATATCAAACAGCGCTTCTTTCTCTTCCGAAACTCAAGAATCTAAAACACTTTCCTACAGAGACAAAGTTCTTCGCAATAAGGTAAACGAGTGCCTTAAATGTGTTCAATGCGTAGCGAGTTAAAGTTTGGGCTATTGGACTTGACCAAAAGAGTCCATACTAGCCGGCCAATGTAAATATATTGAATTTTTTTCTTCATTTATTTTTAACATAATAAAATCTTCGTTATATCGCGCGCCCACTAAGCATCGCTCTTTAAAATCATTCAGACATTCGTAAAAACCACTTTACTCTTGTTTTTTTTTTTTAATATTTCACCATGTCAATGTTGGCAATATCTTCAACACACACTATTTTACTCACTTAGAGAGGTAGGGGGAGAAGGAGGGCGCAAGGACGATGGAGGGAATGGGAGAGACATAGAGCGAGGGAGGGAATAGAAGAGAAAGACTGAGAACGAGAGACCAAGAGAGGCCATCCATCTCACTTGGCGACACTGCTATCTGCCTCGCTCACAGACTATAAAAAATCTCTCTTTTGAACGCGCGCTAATGGAAGGGCAAAACGACCCCAAATCGGGGGGGGGGGGATCCTCAAACAGTCCTCTTCTCTGCCCCCATCGACTCCCGAACACTTTCACGGCCCTCAATTTTGTCTCTCTTCTCTGCACCTCTTGTGGCATAAAGATGTGACTTTTTAATCGATCGTAGTGTCTCTTTTTTCTGTCAAGAGACACCATTTACTAGTGCAGGCTACGCCGTCTTTCCATACATCCCGATCGTGGTATTTATTCGAGCACGGAACCGCTGCGAAAATTAAAACGAGCCTTCTTCTCCTCGCGGCCAGTGCTCTTGGTCGGCAACACCAAGTCGCGGAACGAGTCGCTCGAGACGGCGTCGTAAGCGACGTCTTTCTTCCTGGAACGCCGCACAGCAGCCAGTGACTGCTGTTCACCAGAAGACGCGCGGCTTTCTCCTTCAGTCTAAAGTATAATAAAAGTAAAATGACGATTTAAAAATGTTACTCTATTTGTTTTTTTCCCTCTTAGAAAAAATAGTTTATATAGTAAAAGGAAAACTTTTTATTATAGAAAGTTAATTATGTTTTGAAATAGTTGCAAAAATTACCGTAATAAGTTTTCTCTTTCTTGAAAGTGCACCCAAATGTCTCCTTATTTTTAGTGTGCGCACCTTACCGTACTATTTTTAGTGTGCGCCCCTTACCGTACCATGTGACGAGAGTGGCACCAGCACCGCCGACATGGCTCGCGCTCGGCCGGCACATGCGTGGAAGCATCTACATGGCCGAGACATTTGCTTTTTTTTTAAATTTATTTTCAAATTGAAATATTAGTTTGATGCGAAATGGAAGGAAAAGAAGATGAAATGGAATCAACTTGGAGATGAGTCGTATATGATCCGATCCTTCGTGGGCGTCACCCTGGACACTCCTGAAGAACATCTCGTTCTTTCTCTCATTCTTTCACTCACGCGCTTTTACCGAATCGTCCCTTCGTTCCTCTCTCTCTCTCTCCATTCTGCTGCTCTCGCTTGCTCTCTCCCCATCCACCCTCTCCATCTCTCCCTTTCCTTCTTTCTCTCTCCATCTCTTCCAATCCCTTCTCTATATTTCTTTCTCCACCTCTCTATCTCTTTCTCTTTTCATCTCTCTCTCCATCTCTCTCTCTCTCTCTTTCTCTCTCTCCCTCTTGCCTACCATTTCGCTGCTCGATTCGCTCGCAACGCGGCTGCACTTGCTTGTCCGCCCACTCGCCGTCCTGCATGAAATTGCCGAGGGCTTCGAAGCCCCGGAGAATCGTGTCAACGCCGACAGCCTTATACTGAGGACTGCAGAACGACATCGACAAACCGTTGTCGTTCACCTGCAATGAGTTGATATAAAAAAATAAGTCTATAAAAGAGACATATTTAAAATATTAAAATATCAAAAATCTGCAAGAAACAAAAAAAAAGAGTAGGCCATAATTGTTTTTTGTCAAATGCTCAAAAATTAATGAAATTCTTCATACCCATTTCGCATGCAGCACAGTCGTGCTACCTGGCTCGTTGGCGGATTCGTCCAATTCTAAATAACGTATTTTCATAATTAATTCATCTGCTTTAATAAGGGTATTTAGATCGATGGTAATCGATCTATTGTGGCTATAACGTAAGAAGAGCAATTGCACTTTACTTCTCCTCTCTCTCTTTCTTTTTGCCCAACTTATAGGAGTGGTTTGGACGAAGCTTTCGATATCAAACTTTTGGAGAATGCCATTCGGGATGGGACTATTTGCAGGGAAGTAGCTTTCTTTATTTTTTAAACTCCTAATACTCATCCATTGTATTTATGGGTATAAAAAAAATGAATTTTTAACGGTTGGAGATCCTTACCTTCCTCCCACGTCTTCTCTCTCTCCCTCTCTTTCCCCCTCTCTCGCTCCCTCTCTCTCAGTCTCCCTCTCTCTCCCTCTCCCTCTCGCTCGGTCTCTCTCTCCCTCTCTCTCGTATTACATAATTAGTAATACTTCAAATAAAAGCGAATTGAATGCAAATTTTGCAGTTCGAGCGCGAGTTCAGCAAGGCGACAGGAGTCTCTCTTCTTCTGCACGAGCAGACAATTACCATGCTGAAGGGAGAGCACATGGGAGTGACGACCGACGACGGGGGAGTCATCGTCAAGATTGACATTCGAAATATCATCAACAAAGGAATCCGGTTGGTGGGTGAGAGAAATATGTGAAAAGAGACTTTAAAGTGGGAGAGACGATGGACTGAGAACAGATCTAGGTGGAAATGAAGGAATCCATGATGTTTCAAAGTACGCTTTCGCACTGTACAAACCCACCGTGCAAATCACTAGCTTTAAAAAGTTCATATATCTTATGAGTGTCAGGGTGAAGGAAAATGTTTGAAGAAAATTGTAATATTTTCCTGGCGACCGCTTAATCGAAATACATAAAAAAAGGAAGTTTTTTTTCAATTATGTATGTACATATATAAATTAACATTTTTGAGCACCCGCATGGAAGTCGATTTCTCCCTTCCTCATCCCTCTGCGGATGGCCGGCTCTCTGTTGGTGGAAGGGTCATCTTCGTCTCCAAGCAGGTGTCTCGCCTTTTTTTCTTTAGTCCTCTCTCTCTCCCTCTCTCTCTCTGTCAGTTGGCGCCGTTGTTCACGTCTCTCCTCTCTTCTATGGATACATCTACTGTTTGCTTTATTATTTTTCTTCTACTATAATGATATAATGTAATAATCACTCATGTGTATCTCACCCTATCACCCATCAGCTCCTCTCTCTCCACTCGGACTACTTCTACGCTCTCTTCTACGGCTCCACGCCCGACTCTTTCCCGAATCTGGATGACGTGTGCTACGGATTATTCCTTGTTCTCCTGTCCCGTCGCAAATCAATGGTTAACAAAAGTGTTCTTTTTTTTGTCTACTCCCGAGTTGCAAGAGCAGTGCTAAACAAGGCCAGTGCATGCTCCGTGTTTAAAGAATTTTTTTTTCTCCTTTTTTAACCCTCCCCCTCCCCGGCCTGCTCACTCAGAAAAAAAAACTTTTTCTTGTAAAAAGGCATTTTTCCTCTATAACTGTGATTTTCGACCAAAACATTTTTTTTTCTTTTCAACCCCCCTCGGCCTTGAGTCTTGCACCCTGCCTTGTTCAGCACTATTCAAGAAGTTTAAGTCGAGTGCGATATAGAATGACAGAGATATTTACTCTAAAAGCAGCCTCAATCATTTGTTATTGTTTTTTGTCAGCAAGAGCACTCTTTACTATTTTAAAAGCGTCCTGTTCTCTACTTTGTTTCTAGGTTAAAAGTATATTATTGACTTGTACATATTCTCATTTTCCTAGACATAAACGTCGAGAAGATTCTCGAGTTGGCTGTCCGCTTCCGCATTCAATCTGCCATCGATGCGTGCGAATCTTGTCTGCTCCACCACAACGACAGCGTGAAGTTGGACAATGCACAGCGATTCCACCTTCCGGCCCTTCATGTGCGTGAAAACCTGCAATGTTTAATTAAATTTTTTAAACAAAATTTAGGATGATAATAGAAGTAGTTGGGTTGGCTGTGGCTCATTATGTGAAGAAAAAAAATGATTCGAATACGATCTCGGTCAGGGTGGGTGAGGAAGATCGTTATTGATTGTAATACCACTGTACGATTCAGGAAGCAGCGATCTCTGGTCTGGGTGACTTCGACGAAGTGCGGTGTGTGGTGCAAGACTCGTATTTTTGGAACCGCTACAACCGCGAGACCAAGGTCGCAGCCTCGCACCTCTCAGTTGAAACAATTAATAATAAGGCCATTCTCCCATCAATGAATGAATCAATCAATCAATAATAGTGCCGATATTAGTTAAATGCTATTATTAAATTTAATTTCTTGACGTTTTCTGCTTTTCCAACTGTTTTTTTATACCACATATTCTGTATGATATGTGCAATCTAGGTCTCCACTTTTTTTTTTAAATAATAACTCATTTGTATGGTATTGTACTGCCCATTTTATAGCAGTTGATTTCTATCTAGTATCCATTAAAATTATATATATATATATATATATATATTATAATAATAATATATTATTTTAAATGTATATATATATATATATACATATATATATATATATATATATATATATACATATATATATATATATATATATATATATATACATATATATATATATATATATATATATTAAAAATATTATTATTGGCTTCTAGATGGCGATTCGCGAGAAGGTCGTGAGTGAGTACAATGCCGGCATGCTCAGCGCATCAACTCTCAAACTCACTCTTGGAAGGAACTACGATTAGAAACGAAGAAGAAAAAGTAGGCAAAAAAGCAACTTTAAAAAATTCATGTCTCTATTTAATACTAGCGAGTCTAGGACAGAGTTTTAATCCGTGTTTTAATTGTTAATCATATTTTCCTCTCTATAGAGATCTTCTGGCTGGCTCTCCATTTCTCTCCACTTCATGCCTTTCTTTCCGTCTCTTCATTTTCAACTCTCTCTCTCTCCTGCCTCTCGTGCGATTGAAATTAGAACAGAGTCGTGACCATTGGAGGCGTATAGACATACATATTTTTCTTTTGTCATGTCTGATAAAGTGTTCGGTTAAAAAAAAGGCAACTCCTATTTAATTCGTGTCCCGACTTGGTGAACAGTTACAAAAAAAAAACTTTTTTAAAGGTCTTTTGCATTCACAGTGGTTTTGAGAGTTTTGTTACTGCTTCTTCCTTGCATCATCTCCCTGTCTGTCTTCACCCACGTGGTTTTTTGGTTGGACGCGGGCCCAAGATCGATTGAAGTATCCGATTGAAATAGCTCCTTCTGTTTTTGACAAATTAAAGACCCAAATAGTTATTGACATACAATTATGGCATGTGCTATTATGCACTCACAAACACGTTTTTTTGAAGACATTTTATTTATGAAAATACATTTGACTTGCTCCTGCTGCGAGGGATCGCCTGGTGCGTTGGAACTATAAATTTTAAGGTTACGTTCAGGTTAGATCCACTCGGGCAGGTCAGGTGATTTTGGGTTTGGGATTTGCTGACATGCAAGAAAAGTCGGTAGGTGCCGTTGGTGAGCTCGCTGAGCGTCGAGTCATGCTGTATACACACCACGACGGTGCGAGCAGTGAGAACTCTGAAATTGGAAGTATAAATTCGACATTTCACCTTCATTAAACAAATCATTATTGATATTTTTATCAACAATTACTTAAAACAACCGAGTGAATGTGAATACGTTGTGATAACATATTAACAGTTCTATTTTTTGAAGTATTTATGTATGTACATTTCAATTCTGAATCTATGTATATAGAAGTAGGTGTAATAAAGTGGCGCACGACGGTGGGCAAGCTCATTCTTCTCCTGGCTGTTCGACTTCGTGGCCTTTTCCATTTCCTTCTCTTCCTTCTCCATCTTTTCCTTCCTTTTTTTCCTTTCCCTTTCCGCATTTCCTCGACTTTCCTGAGCTGCTATTCTTCTTTTTCTTCCTCGCAACGACCAGCTCGTCATCAGCCTGCAGATTTTATCGTTAGTGGTGGAACAAATATAGTATGATATATGTTTGACTGCCTTAGTGTCTGTATGAACATATTGATCTTACTCGTCTTTGGTCACAGGTCTTTGGTCACAGGTCACAGGGTCACTGCAAACACTATAAGATGTAAAAATTACCTTAAGCAGAGCAGAGAAGTTCGCCAATATATTTTGTCATGACGTAGAAATAGTGATGTACTTTCTGCACTAGGCTCGCCGTCGCTGGGAGCGCGAAGTCGTACAGAGTAGTGCGCCGTCTCCACGGCCCAAGTCGAGATGTTCTTTGGTCGCTTGGGGAGACTTCCTCGTTCTTGTTGGCGGATCGTATTACGGTATTCTATCTTGTGTTGTTGATATTACGCGAATGAAACACGTGTTTCGTTAGAAGATGAGGAGCTCTTTTCATTTGTATTCAGTGGAAATGCCAGGCGATGAGTGGATTGTGCAATACGCGCGCGAGATTCATCGATACGACACGAAAAGAAAGCAGTGGATAGAGGTTGGGCGATTGCAAGATACATCTTGGTTGCTAAAGATCATCAACAATTTCTTTCTTGTTATTCTCTTTGTTTTCTTTTTTTATGGTCAGGATTCTCTGACAATAAGTGAAAAAATTCTTTTTAGAACAAACCAATTTTTTTTTTAATTTTTACAACGAGAAAATAACTATAAATAACATGTTTCATGTTACAAGTAAATATTTAACATTATCGATCCTTGTTAGATATCAAGTATTAATATTTAATAATTAATATGTTATATTGAGAGTGACCAAGTTGAAGATGCGCTTCTTTTCTCCTCCCAGATGCGGAGTGATTCGATATCTCCCAGCATCCGCAACTTCGTGATAGTGATCGGTGGCCAAAAAGTGGTACACTTCTTCCGTTTACGTTTTTATTATTCGCTCCTTTTTGGCAACTCTCCTGCTCTTCTTTCTATCGCTCTGCCTCTAGTTTAGTCTCTCTATTCTCTCCTTTCTTCGCCCTCTTTCTCTCTCTCTCTGTCTCTCTTTCTCTCGTTCTTCTTATCTCTCTCTCTATCTCTCTCTTCCTACGGTTCTTTCCTCTATCTCCACTCTCCGTACGCCATGAGCAATGAGGATACCTGCTAACACTTCTTCAGGGAGCGCCTCAATTCGTCCACGTTTTCGACCTTGAGCGTGGCGCCTGGCACAAGCCGAACCGTACGAAAGGTAATCGACCATCATGGAGAACGAGTGCATATGTACTCTCGGAAGGCTCTCGACTTATTCCTTGACAGAAGCTTTAGTTCATCATTTAAATTACAAGTTTCTTTTTTGTCCTTCAGTAGTGGAACAGCAAAACCATCAATCTGCTACGGAAAGTGTCTGGTGCAACATAAAAGGAGTAACCCTGAAAATTTCATAAACTTTCGACTACTTTGGAAAAAAAAACATTGATAGGCATAAAAAGGCAGGATATGCTTTTTTTGATTGCACCACGCTATTACTCTAACTTGGCAGCATTGAATTTCGAATAGACGTGACTGTGTTATACAACGAGTGGAAGAAGGCATCTTCGTTTGCCTAGGTACGAGGAATACATGCCGGGCAACTTCCAACTCTGCACGGCCGTCCTTCTTCGACCCGGCTGCATTCTCGTGCATCCCTCGTCTCTTCCCTTCCTCGATGAGAGGTCGAATTCCATGTGTTTTTGGTTGCCACGATCACACTAGTGCCATTTTTTGTGTACGGCTTCGCATTGATTGTGAAGCTTGGAAATAGTCTTGAATATCCGGAATATATCATAATTTCTTCAAATATTCGAAGATCATCTCCTGATGGATTTATCAATTTGTTCAGTGCGAAACACAAGTGGATGGCCTGCCTTCTACACTTCGACCCAAAGGACCTCAAGCTGACATGGCGATGCGAACCGATTCCGATCACGGTTCGATGCTTCATTTTTTAGTCTTTTTCTAATTATTCTTCTTAAGTATTTAATCTTTTAATAAAAGATTTCGCACGACTTCAACTTCCAACATTCGTGCTACAACGAATGCCCGATTGGAGTTGTGCAAGTCAACAATAAGACTCGACTGCTGTTAGTTGTTGTCCATCTTATTTCTGTTTAAAATAGATAGATTTTAAAAAGTAATGATGACATTATCAGCGTGTTTCTTTACTTTAGTTTGCTGCGCACAAATATATGCGAGAGCACAAGCAGCTGCTGCTTTTTTCTCAGTTATCTTGTACCGTCGAAGCGAAGAGGAGGCGTGGAGATTTCTTCTTCACAGATGGCTCGACGAATGCAAGCTTTCCATGCGACTGTTCGCTCTGCCCTCCACGACCACATCAAGAGCCCGGAAGATATCGCAGGCTTTGTCAGCATTTGACTACTCTTTTTATTTTCTACTCCTTTTGCTTTCAAGTCAATTTCATGAGAACAAGAGTAGTTTACCCGTTGTTTTTTAAGGGAGATTGCCTTTTCCCTTTCACTTTTACATTTATAGGCTTTAAAAGAGAAGAAATAATGAATGTAATTTACTCCTGATTAGACTTGTTTTCCCCCCTCCCCAATCATTCTCTTCATCAGCCTACTTTACAGCGCGACTCTCTCTACACTGTACCCTTCTCCATCAAAGACGAGAGTCACGCCTACATTCTCTCGCCTGGAAAGAGTGGAAAGCAGAGCGATGTTCAGGTGTTACGCGTATCGATCGTTATTTTGAGATTTTTTTTATTTGCATCTTTTTTTTTGTTTTTGTAAAGAAAATGAACTTTAAAGATCAACTTCTGAAACATTGAAGGTAACTGCTGAGCCGCTGCACCCAAGTGGAACTCAGCTGTCACCAGCTGAAGTGGATCACAAGATTTCCTTCATCAAGTTCTGCTTCCTGCCTGGTATGTTATTTTTTATTGGCTAAATATCAGAGTTTATGTAATGTATTTTAAGTAGTCAAAATTAGTTTCCGGGTAAAAAGTACTGCATTTTTTAGCCGAACTTCGCTCAGAAGGCTGGAGTTTCTGCGAAAACGCAGTTCGCTTTCACTCCCGCAGGGACGACGCGGAGATGGTTTTAATCTCGGCAAATCTCGATCAGGTCGAAGAAGAGAAGCAACTACAGTAAGTGGCGATTTTCTTTATATATATATATATATATATTTATTTTGTTAATTAATTAATTTATTAATATATTTTTTATTAATTAATTTTGTTATATTTATATTTATATTTATATTTATATTTATATTTATATTTTATATATAATATTTTACACATATTTTGTATTTACTTATTTGTCCAGGAATCTTAGTTGTTTTGGATTTAGTTGATTTAGATGTCTCTCTATAAATGACCTTTTTCTCTCATTTAGCTTTACCCTTTGCGACACGAGAGGCGAAGCTCCGCCAGTCACCAGGAGATATTCATTCGTCTCCGCCGGTGGTATGAGATATGCTTACCTCATTTTCACTAATTAATTATTCTCATTTCTCTCTTTCTTCCTCTTCTCTCTCCCCCCCCCCACCTCCCTCTCTCTGTCTCTGTCTCTCTCTGTCTCTCTCTCTCTCTCTCTCCTTCCGCCACTCTCACTCTCTATACTATAAAACTGTATAAACAGATTATAAACACTCAGACAGCAACTGTCTTAGCTTGATCACAACATCGTGGAATTATTATTGTGCCGCTTTGCGAAATTATAACTTCGTTAACATTTATCTCCCAGGCCAAATGGTACTGCATAATGGATCCTTCGAAGAAGGCCTTGCCAACTCGCGCGATGTTCCCCACTCGGGCGGAACTTCCATTCTGAACACTATTGCACTCTAATTCCCCCATATTACTTTATTAAGTGCTAGGTATTGTATCCTCTTTTAATTAAAATGGGTAGATTCTCTCTTTCTCTCTCTCTCTTCTCTCTCTGTCTCTCTCTCTCTCTTTCTCTCTCTCTCATAGTGATGAGATGATAGAGTAGAAGTATTTTTTGTCCTTTTTCTTTTTGAAACATGGCTATATTTGTCATGTCAGTTGATAGTGATTACTTGATGAATAGACGAAGTGTTTTCATCGCTCATTTGAATGGACGTGTTCTCCTTGTCTCGGATATTTTCTGGTTTAATCATTTATCATATGTCCTCTTATCTGTGAACTGTTGTTGACAGGCGCAAATACTGTGTAGCGGATTTGTATTCAGGTCAGCCAGTTTTTTTTGCCTAATGAAACATAATTTTAGAGTGCACCGATAAATAAAAATACAGCAACTGGTTAATGACGTAAGAAGTACAGAAGACTGAAATTTTGTATGCATTGCATAGGCTGTAAAATATGATGTAAATAAAAGAATAAAACCTGAAAGATTAATACAGCTTAGACTGAAAGAAGAGAAACAGAAGTAAGGAAATGCTATGTGAAAATGGTGGCCTTGTTATTGACTTATGGTTGTCAAGAAAACATTTCAGGAATAGCTTATATATGAAGGATGAAGATTAGAGAGAGTCGGAGAGAAGGAGAGAGAGAGAGACGGAGATAAAGAAATTGATAGAGAAGAGAGACGGAGAGAAACAGATCGAGAGAGTGAGAGAGATAAACGGAGAATAAGAGATCGATAGAGAGAGAGAGAGAGAGAGAGAGAGAGACTTTCCTTCCAGATTAACCCATCGTTCTTCGGCGGACGGTTGCTTCTTTCTCTCCCCCTTTTTTCGTTTTCTCTGTCCTCTCTCCTCTCTCTCTCTTATCTATATTACCATGCCCCTCCTGAATTCTTGAGACATTTCACCAATCTAAGTGTACTGCGTCTCTAGTGTTCACCGTTTAGGTGGATGAGTAAATGGGTGATGTTCTGCGTCATTCTTATACCACATGACTTGTACCTTTTTAAATCTCCTTATTTAAATACACATGTGCTCACGGTCTCCGTTGAGGTCCACGGTGACTTCTCGCTGGCTCGCGGAGGAAGGCCGCGCGTAGATCACTGAGTAAAATGCATACATATTCGTTGTTTCACTTTTTAAGACGAAAAAGAAAAGAAAAGAAAAATACGCGAGTAACCAACGAACACATTCCCGAGAGGTTGTCTCCCTACTACGTCTCACTTCAGTGTGAGTAAAAATAAAAGTAAATAAAGTATAAGTATAAGTCTCCGCAGTGCTGCCGACTGATTGTGAGGAGTACGTTGAAGAAGCAAAAAAAACCTACGATTTCTGTGTTCGCTAATAGAAGCGGAATGGAGGGATTTCCTATGTATTATTTGATCGATTGAATAAGAATTTGCGAACAAAACGGACAAAATTGTGAATTCTTACTACTAATTTTTCTAGTTTTATTCGATTCTAGAGACCGAAGTTATATTCGCGCGCGGAGATGAAGAATCAGGGATTCGATAATTATAATTATTTCATTACAGTTTGCTATGTTCTTTCATCTTGTCGGCAATGTGTGAACAATGAGTTTGATTATAATCAAACTTGAGCATCAACTTTAAGCTTTCTTTCAATTTCGATACTAAATTATATTGAAGTATAAGTAAAAGTGCAGGTAATACCAGAGTGGAATTGTCTCCCATTCTCTCCCACTTCATCTGTATTATTTGGCAGCGAGCGGTTGGCAGCTCGCCTCTCATTATGAGTACTCATCATTCGCAAGGTTAGCAACAAAAAAAGTATTAGTTTGGAAAGCATTCTTTTTTTCCAAATGTATGTATAAAAATCTCCTTTTTTTATCAGCAGGCAGCGAGGAAGGAGACGAGGCCGGAGGAAGCGACAGCCAGACCAGCATCGAGGATCCGACTTCGCTCCTCGATGAGGTTCTTATTTTCTTCAGGTTCCCCGAGACCGAGTCTCGTTTCCTCGGTCATTAAATTCGATCAAAAATAAGAAATCACTCGCATTTCACACATTGCCTGGCGGCCAAGCGAACGTAGAATTCAGAGGAGGGTTTTTTTTTTGCTTCTTCAGATCTCCGCTCTGTCGACGGCCTCCCTAAGCGACCTGGGAGAAGTCTCCGTGGTTTACACAGAATGGAACGGTTTTTTTTCCCTCTCAACGGTTGGTCGACTGCCCCTTGCCCTTTCAAATGGGACTAGAAGAAACAACCGCATTGAAAGGCAAGGTTGTCTAAAAATGAAGAGTCGTCGTCAAACCTCACACATTTCCTAACGCCCGTTAATCATGCTAATTTAATGTTGTCCGCCGGCCTTCCCATATTTGGCCACTGAGAATGGACAATTAATTCGAGCAATAATCTTATTACATGTGATTTAAATAAAGTGATTTAAAATATTTAAAAGTCGTGTGGTTTCAGAGCGACTCATCCACCAGCTCATCCTCCGTGTCGGTGAACTCTGGAGCTACTCGAGTGATGTTCGTTAATTCGTGAAATTGCTTGCGCAAATATTTTATATTTCTCGACATCCTCATGTATATATTTACGAGACGACATTTAAATATGACGGTATTATGAATACGCATTCTCGACAATTTTTTGTAAGGTTGCCTCGCGATGACCCAGACGACGTCGAACGGCTGCGCGGAATCTTGGCAAATGTTGTTAGCAAAACGCCAATTTTTTTTTTGTTGTTTTACTTCAAAAGTCCTTCTATCACTCTTTCAGCCCGAGAGTGCGCTCGCGGAGCTGCGCCTCCTTCTGCTCTCGCCCTATCAGATGCGTCCTTCAAGTCGGTCTTTTCAGCCATTTCATTTACAAAAAGTCGCCAAGAGCATCGAGATAAAAAGTTCTTTTTAAGCAAACATATATGAGTAGTACATATTTACTACTGATCTACCTGCATATATATTTGGACGGTAGAAATTATTTTGTTAATGAGAGACTCCAGGAGCGCCAAAAATTGGCTCGATATCTTGTCCGAATTAATTTAAAGCTAGAGTGATTTTCATCGAAACATTCACTTGTAGCGGTCAATCGCATCTTCGGGGAGAACCAGCTGGAGATCGAGGAGAGGACGGCTGGTCAGTGACTGTGTGGTTGCTATTTCAAAGTTGCAAGTCCACAAAGAAATGGCTTCTGCAATCGCTTCTGGAGAACTGGTGGCAGACGGCATCCACGGCAGTTGCTGCCTCTGCTTCCGCGACGATCCTCTCGGCCCGGTTGGCTGTCGCCACTGCCGTCAGCTGGTCGGATGCACAAAGTTAGTCTGGCATTATGACATTGGCAAGTTGAAGACACTCTCACAGGCATTGACTTATATTAATTCGAACGGCACGCTAAATAATAAATGTCGTTAATCCTTTCTTGTATTACTGATCTCGAATCCTGATTGGATACTAACAGTCGCTGCTTATGCAGATGCGCAAAGAAGAGGGCGCTCTATCGGGGAGACGGCCCTAGCTGCCCTCTCTGCAAGCATGTCCAACCGTTTCTATTGATAATATCTATTTTTTTGTTTCGTAAAGAAATATTTTTATTTTTATTTTCGGTTAGACTAATTAATCAATATATTTTTTTCTGACGCGCAGGCAGGAATGGACGGAAAGCGACACTGTGCCGATGGCTGAGCTGAAGGCTGAGTAGGACGACGCATGCTTGCTTCCCTCCCCTCTGACTCTGAGTTATGAAAATAAATCTGATCTGGATGATTTAAACATGATAGTGAATCCTTGAATTGCTTTGTCAATGCAACAGCTTTGAAAAGAAACGAAGATGTGGATGATTGTTTTTTTTCCTTGAAATCAAGAATTTAACGACTGTTTTGCAACTAGCAACGACGATTGTTTTACGCGATGAGAAAGTGTTGTAAACAAGAAAAGAGGAGAAAGAGAGAGAGAGAGAGGGACCATAATGGTTGCTTGCAAGAAAAAATGAACAATTAAGAAGAGAAAATAGAGAAAGTCGGGAAGAAAGAGAAATTGGTAGACATAAGTAGAGATAAACAGTGAAATGGGACGGTTTAAAGGAGAAAGATCTTGTTGCGGATGTTCATTATCCCAACACAATTATGGTCCATTAGGCACGCAGATAAACACACACCTTACCCTTTTAATTTGCAATTAAAAATACTTGTTATACTGTGATTTCAAGTCAAAAAAAAATCTAAAAAACTACCCCCTTTTGGCCACCACTTGTTGCCACTCATCTTTATCGCTTTGCTCAGCATTGAGGTAATGTGTGTAACATATGTACATATGTTCGTTGCATTGGTTGCGGTCGGGGTCAAGCAATCTGGAAAAAGGGGAAAATGAAAGAATGTAAAGAAAATAATCATGATTTAACATTATAACAGTGACTACGAAAAGAAGACAGTGAATATGTATTCCTGTCTTTAATCTCTGTCTAATAAATCTTTGTTTATTAAAACTCTTTGTCTTTCTATATACATACCAAGGGCCGGGAGGTGCAAGCAGTATTTATAAGGCGAGTAAACCACTGAACGCCGATCCGCGACAAGTGTCTTTCGAAAATCAGTGAAGGTAAAAAGAAATAAATAAGTATGATAAAGCTTTGAAACACAAAGCGACACAGTTCTCAAGTAATCCGCTTAGGAAACTCGCTTTCTGATCAGTGATAAGGTTTCAATAACTTTATATACTGCTGAGGGCCCATTTTGTGGGAATAATAATAGAAAAGTAATAGAAATAGAAAAGTATTACCGCTCCCCAAGAGCCCGGCTCTTCCGTCACAGCGCGCGTTCAACTTGGCCCGGAAGCAAATTTGAGGAGCCATTTTCCGATGCTCAGGAAGGAATCGGTCATGGGCTCCTTTAAAGTTAAGATACATTTACTACACAGAATGAAAATGACTCATTTGAAGAGACGGGGACAACCTAAAATTGCTCCTAAAACATGTATGTATGTACATATATATGTAGGCAGCACAACAAGGGCACCGGGGAAAGACTTCCGTGTTTTTCCTCATACATTTCCCGAAGGCCTAGATGATTTTCTCGCGATGTCCCCACCATCCATGAAGACATTGTTTGGCTAATCAATTAAAAAGATCGGACTAATAAGCGGACCGTGAATTATAAGCGACTCGCCCGAAGCTCTGGAGACGGCTGCAGGCTCACTCCAGTGCTTCCGCGACCCACGCGGCGGAACGGACACTCGACGAGAGCGAGAGAGAAAGAGAGAGAGAGAAAGAGAGAGAGAGAGTGAGAGAGAGAGTTAGAGAGAGAGAGAGGATAATAGTTCCAAAACTGGGGGCTAACAAAAATAGAATAAGCAACAAATGTAAGATAATACAGTTTCTATTTGTTTTAATAGTAAGAGCAAGCGTAATTGGGCGGTGAACGACAATAAAATAAAATAAAAAAGTAATTTTTAAAATTATTTTGACCATATTTTTTTTTACAAATTCTAGCAGCAACTTAATCCTTTAAATTACCAATAGCTCTATTTCTCGACCGTGTCGATCAACAGGAGGGTCAAGGAAAAGATGTTGTGCTACTAAACTACTTTAAAACTACCCTATTTCAAGCTTTCCCTACTAGATAATAGCTTGTTGTCTAACGGCAAGACTCTTTCTTCTTCCTTGTGTAGCCTTGTGCATTTCATGAATGCCTGTATTATATTGTGTGTGGTGTTCATTCTTGGTTCCACATAAGCGGTGCTTAGCCTACGTGTCATTTCTAGTAAAGCTGCCTTTCTAGGCCCAGCTCATGTCAGTTTGCTGTGTTTGCCCACGCTTGAGCGGTTGCTTCTCCTTCTCCTCCTCGGCTCTCCTCGCCTTTCTTCCACTTCCACGATGTCCAACGGAGACGTGAGTTTTCTCTGCCTTCTCTCGTGCTTGTCTCTCTCTTTCTCTCTACCTCGCCATTCCTTCTCTCTCCCTGGCCCCGCTCTATGTCTCTTTGCTCTCTCTCACTCTTGCATATATACACACATATATCTCCCCAAGGGGACTGTCCTGTTATATTTCTCCACCTTGCTCTTTTATCTTCATTCTCTCTCTCCCTCTTTCTCTCTCTCTCTCTCTCTCTCTCTCTCTCTCTCTTCAGGCATCGACCCACTCATCCCTCACGGAGTCTTCCTCTTCACTATTCTCCTCCTCCTCCGATGACTCATCCGTCCGCTACGTCGAATGTCGCTGTGAGTGTTTGCTGTGATCTCTCGTTTTCTTGTCTCCACCTCATCAGTTCTGATCGACACTCTCCTTGGCGCAGCTCTATTTCTCTTCTCTTTCTCTCTCACCCTGTCTCTCTCACTCTTTCTCTCTCTCTCTCACTCTTTCTCTCTCTCTCTCTCACTCTCTCACTACTCTTACTCTCTCTCTCACCTCTCTCTCTCACTTAATTATCTCTTATACTTCTTTTTGCCTTCCAGGCGGCGAGAAGCATGCCGTCGGCGTCACCTACTACGATGAGGTTCATTTTAAGACTTTGGAAGAGACACGTCTTTCTAATGTTGATTTTTAAAGATAAGAACAGCATCCACATTATTTGCAGACGGCGTTGACCGATGAGCAGATGGCGTTGGTGCTGGTGCGCGTGGCTGAGAAGCCGTACGTCATCCAGCCGGACCGCTACGATCGTGCGTTTTGGACATCGGTTAGTTGCTATTTATTTTTATTTATTTAATTATTTATCTACTTATTTAGTTATTTATTTATTTACTTATTTGCCTAAATATAAATTTTTTCCCCTTTTGAAGCTGAGCGACGAGATCGTCTTCCGCACTTGCGACCGCGACCACGGAGGGAGGCTGGCGCGCATGGTCCGCGACCGCATCAGCAGGGAGCAGATCACCCTTCGCCCTCTGCGCTGCCTCCAGCAATATTAGCGCCTCGCTCTTGACCATGATCGGCCAGGTTTGGGGTGGTGGAGGGCGCGCGCGGCTCAGACATTAACGTGTTGATGAGAGAGTTATTGAGCAATTGAGCTGGGGAGATTTATGGAATTAAGGTTGCTTAAGTGCAAACACACAAATATATATATTTTTTTTAAATTACCAAAATCTTAATTTTGTTTAAGTTATGTACATTTATCTCTGTTCCCAGGGCATTGCGTTCGGAATGCAGACCCCGATCACGCTGGTCCTCCACGACATCCCAGCAATGGCGTCCGCCCTCGACGCGCTTCAGGTCCAGCTGAAGAACGACGTCTTTGAGAATCTGCAAGGTGAGGGAGAGACAGAGAGAGAGAGAGAGAGAGAGAGAGAGGGTTGGGGGGGGGGGAAAGATAAACATTGTACAATTGGGAAAGAGAAAGAAAGAGAGAGAGAGAGATAGAGAGAGAGAGAGGGAGGGAGACAGAAAGTGACAGAGAACCTCTCTTATCCTAGACATCGAGCTCCTGGCGGATGAGAAGGACGCCAGCATGAAGATTGACTTCGCCTTCCTCGTCGGTGCCAAGCCACGCACGGAAAGTATGGACAGTAAGGTGAGTACAAATACGGTGGAGGGATCTTTGGGATTACTGTAAAGGGATATTTGTTGTTACGGTAGAATGTGGTTGGGGACTACGGTAGAGAGCGAGATGATACTACGGAGGGAGAAAGAACGAGTGAGATACTGTAGCGAAGCAGTCAAGGAGACGGTTAACTCGGCTAGGTAATTAAGTCTTGTGGGAATTTCAGAAGAGGCACACATGCAAGCTGGACGTTCTGTTTTCTTTCCAGGCGCCTCTCACGGCGCCTTGTAAGAAAACATATTACGAGCTTATTTTTGTCATCTTCGAGATGTACGGCAAGGCTCTGGCTGACCACGCCAAGACCACCACCAAATTGAGAACACTATCCGTTCCTCTTATACTTCTCTTTCTCTCTCTCTTTCTCGCACTCTGTTTCTCTTTCTCTCTCTCAGACGCACTCTGTTTCTCTCTCTCTCTCTTCCTCTCTCTTTCTTTCTCTCTCTCTCTCTCTCTCTCTCTCTCTCTCTCTTTCCAGGTGCTTGTTGTGGGCGACAACGCGACCACGGGCGCCTTCATCTGCGCAAAGTACGCGTCCAGCAAGATCCCCGCTCGCAACTTCTCTGCCATGACCCGCCTCAACTACAACTGTGCAAAGGCTCAGGTGGAGCAGGGTGCCGCTTGGGGCCCTTGGTGGGCAGAGATTAGGGCAGCATTAGGCCCTCTTTTGGGGGAATTTAGGGCCCATCTCGAGCCTTTGGATGAATTTTGGGTCCCCTTTTGGGCCTGGGTTTCCGAGCAATATTGGTTGAGAAGCATTATAGAGATGTGTAAACAGGTTCAGAGAAGATTTCAAAAATTAATTCAAAAAATTTCCGACATGTGGATGAGATGTTCAGAAAAAACCCAGCGATTTTTGTTCCGATTTTTTTTCTAGTTGTATCATGCTCTGTGATTGGGACCAAAGAATTCAGCTCTCTCTCTCTCTCTCTCTTTCTCTTGCTTTCTCTCTATCTCTCTTTCTCACTCCCCTCTCCCTCCTGCCTTCCTCCATCCCTTATCTCCACTCTCTTCCAGATTGCGAACAAGGCAGGCGTGCCTGCGGCCGCCGTCAAGAATGTCGTTATCTGGGGATCGCACTTCCCGGACGCACGCCACGCAAGCGTTTCGAAGGGTACGGTCATCTTCTCTCTCTCTCTCTCTCTCTCTCTCTCTCTCTCTCCTCTCTCTCTCTCTATCTCTCTCTCTCTCTCGCTCTCACGGATTACAGTCTCACGGGGAAAAGAGTCCAAAAAAGGTTACGGTAGATAGGATACTTGGTTGGCTTGAGATGTGGATAAAAAGATTCATTCTTTCTTATGAATGTACATATATAGAGAATTAATGTATATAGATAGGGAAAGGGAGATAGAGAGAAAGAGAGGTAGAGAGAGAGAGGAAAGAGAACAATAGAGGGGAGAAGGAGAGAGAGAGATAGGGAAAGATAGGGAAGGAGGAAGTGATAGATAAAATCAAACAGAATTTTTAGAGATTGGTATGGGTGATAATTCGAAAAGAAGTAATACTGAAGTTTAGAATAAATAAAAAAGAAAATATTTATGGGATTTAAATTGCAGGCGAAGCTGAGGTAAGCGCATATGAGGCAGTGGGCGACAATGAGTATCTACAGGGAGAATTCATCTCGGTCAGTTGGATAAAAAAAGATTAAAAAAAGAAACGATTATGGAACATTAATAAGTAAAAAAAGATAGATAATATTGAGATTAAATATCTTTTAAAAATAAATTACACGTGTGAGAGGATATTATTTATTTTAATATATTATTCCATACTAGTCTATTATTCTATTCTGTTATATTACGAGCTTATTTTTGTCGTTTAACAATTACATATGCACATGATTTCAGTGCGTCCAGAAGAGCGGCGCTATCAATATGGAGGAGTGTTTGCTTCCGTTGGCAGCCAAGGCGGCCTGCGAACACATGCGCGATTGGATCAAGGTGAGCAGAGAGAGAGAGAGAGAGAGAGAGAGAGAGACAGAGAGAGAGAGAAAATGAGAGATCGAGTGAGAGACGGAAAGAGTGAATGAGTGAGAGAGAGAGAAAATGAGCGTGAGAATTGGAATGAGATTTGAAAAAGCGATTAAATACAGGATATTTTAATAGGTTTTATATGTATATAATACATCTATGAGTATTTTAAGTATATATTTTTTCTTGTTAAACCCCAATCCTTGAAGGGCACTGCGCCCGACGAGTTCGTCTCGATGGCCGTGCCGTCTGATGGCTCGTACGGTGTCACCGAGGGACTCTTCTTCTCCTTCCCCGTCAAGATCGCGGGAGGAGAGTGGGAGATCGTCCAGGGACTCCCGCTCGACGACTTCGCCAAGGGCAAGATTGCCGTCATGACGAAGGTAACGTGGAGAGAGAGAGAGAGAGAGGGCGAGCGAGAGAGAGAGTAAGCGAGAGAGAGCGAACGAGAGCGAGAGAGAGAAAGAGCGCGAGAGAGAGAGAAAGAGAGAGAGAGAGAGAGAGCGAGGGAGCGAGAGAGGGAGAGAGAGAACAGTCAAAGAGGGAGCATGGCCTAAGCAGCTACGGCTCCAAGTACCTAATTCATTAAGATTACCCTGATTCAGGAACTCGAGGAGGAGCGTGACGAGGTGCTCGCCGCGTGCGCGGATGCGCAGCACTAGAGAGTATAGGCCACCCGTCCACCCCTCTTGGCTCCGCCCACCCGTCCACCCCTCTTGGCTCCGCCCACCCGTCCACCCTATTGGCTCCGCCCACCCGTCCGCCCCTCTTGGCTCCGCCCACCCGTCCACCCCTCTTGGCTCCGCCCACCCGTCCACTCCTGTTGGCTCCGCCCACCTCCCATTCATTACTACTGTACACATATTTTATATGCCCTTCTCACAATTTTTCCCCTTTAACTATTTATACGTTTGCTCTCCATACATGTAGATTCCAAGACGCGGATGTATTAGATTGCGCAGTGTCAAGATATTCATTCCTATTGGAGAGAGAGAGAGTTAGTTGTCCTTCAGTAAGAGTAGTAAATGTACTATATTGCTCTTATCTTAGCCGTTAGTCAATGTTCTGGTTTTGTTCGAGCTATATGGAACTAGTAAATAAAGCTCTGTTATTGACACCTTTTGATGATGCATTGCAACATGTTTAGGCTATAGAAAGAAAAAAAAACAATTTGCGGTGAGGGAGAGAATACATAAATAAGAATTAGAGGGAAAAGCCTCTCTCTCTCTCTTTCTCCAGTGGCTCCTCCTCTACTCTTGCTCTCTCTCTCGCGCTCGTCGCGCCTTCTTCGATGAGGTCAACGTCCTCGTAACGTACCAGCCACGCGCGCGCACCCACGGCCATCTCTTTGCGGTACGAACAAGTAGTTAGGGTAATACCACGAAAGCACTCTTTTCGTGGTGGGAACATGAAAGACCCGGTTTTTCCACGAAATCTCTTAGTGGTAGGACCCCGATACCTTGTTTTCACTTCCAGAATAGTCGCTGATGTGAGATGGTTGAGGAATACTGCAATATTTTCAGATTTGGAGGACACTAAAAAATAAAAATAATAAATTTAAATTAAATTAAAATAGGAAAAATTGAAAAAAAAATTTTTACTCAGTTTGACCCGCCGACGCCCGGAATGTCGGCGGCGCCAACGTCCGAAGACGCCGAGAAGGATCCGGACGTGCCGGTCTTTGAGCGGGGTATTAGCTGAAGCTACTCTTTGTTTTATTTCTCGTTCATTTTAAATATTCATGTTTATTTCGGCGGATGGTTTAATTAAATTTTAATATTAATTTAATTTAAAAGATTCACCTAAATTGAACACATTGTCATGTCTCATTTCAGAGCATCCCCTTCACATCTTTGGCCATCTGATCGAGCGCGTAGTAGCCTTCGATCCGGTCACCAACTGGTTCAGCGTGCAAATCGCCGAGACATCGCCCTACGCGGCTTCCCCACTCATTGGCCGCTCGCACTGCAAGATTTCACATGACGTGATGATTGCGCACTTCCCGCAGGTCAAGGAGACAGCTTAAGGGCCACCCGGTCGGGGCCGTGTCCTCGCATACAGGAGTTTGGGCGTTATGGGTTAAAGAACTTGAGACATGAAAGGAAACGAAAAAATGAGAACACGAAAGGTTCATATACATATAGCAACTCTCTTCTTTGGCGGGCTATTTATGCCCTGCCCGTCCGTGTATTTGATTCGCCTGCCAAAATGATCGATATCAAACAACAAAACTTTTTACTTGCAGCTGATCTTTGAGCTGTTCAAGGAGCAGGAGAATAAGGAGGAGAAGGCGTGATGCCGCCCTCTCTGCGGCCCTCTCCCTCTCTGCGGCCCTCTCCCTCTCTGCGGCCCTCTCCCTCTCTGCGGCCCTCTCCCTCTCTGCGGCCCTCTCCCTCTCTGCGGCCCATTGAATCAGTCCACTCTCTTCTTTTGCATTCTCCCTGGGCAATTTTCCAATAAATGGAATTTTTCTTTTTTCAACATGTACTGATATGATATTTTGATTGGACAACTCACGCAAGCAAAAGAAAGGCTAAAAGGCGACAAGTGCCTAAAGGTCCAAGTGTCCAACAGAGAGAGAGTGAGAGAGAAAGAAAGAGAGAGACAGCGAGAGACTGAGAGAGAGAGAGAGATAGAGGAAAGGTAGAGTGAGAGCGGGAGAGAATGAGAGGGAGGGAGAGGTGACGAGGGGGAGAGATAGAGAGAAAGAGAGAGAGAGAGAGAGAGAGAGAGAGAGAGCTCGCAGTAGGATGACGTGCGTCTCGCCTTGAAATATTATCATTATTTTTAATTTATTATTTTTTTCTTATTACTTTTTATATAAAATAAAAAAAGCCTAGGCATAAAGAATGACGAGCAGCTCGCTTTTTGGAAAAGTTTCAAAGGAAACAAAAAAAGTTTCCTATGAAACTTTTCCCAAAAAAAACCATCCCAGAGTGAAACAATCCTTTTTTTTCTTAACAATTTTTTAGTCGGCTGAATTGTTCCGAACCTATTCAAAAACTAAACAAACAAGGTGTGTTTACCCCGTTTGTTTAGACCAGTATAGTGGCTATTAAAATGCACACGTTCATTTCCATTCCTCCAAAACTTTCGGCGCAGTAACCTCAGACGTGCACCCAACTCGCCTCCCAGCGCTGTGTTTATTCGATTCGCATATGCGAAAGAATCTTCTTCTTGGTACTATTCATGAAAAAAGTATATGTAAATCTTCGTCCTGACCCTATCCTACGAAGAGTAGGTAACTAAGCTTTCAACAGTGTGTTATTAGGATAAAATTGTAATACTAATAAATATAATGACATTGAAAAGGAGGCGCTGACCAGACTTTGCTTCTTCGACATCAAGCGAGTCCACGTTGGCGGAGGTCGAATCGAAGCGGATAACGCGGCTACTATTCGTGTGTCAAGAAGAATGAAGACGCCGTACGGCGTTTGCCCTCAATCGCATCTTCTTCGAGGAGAACCAGCACGATGAGGGCGTGATACAGAAGGTATACAGAATTGCTAAAGCGCTTATGGAGAAAGAAAGAAAAGGAAGGAACCAGCAACGAGCAGGCGGCAATGCTGTAAAGGACAGAAGAGCACAGGTCACAGGGCTGGGGTTGATTGAGCTTATTGTTAGGCTTATTTGATATAGATACATTCATCACCAACATCTGTCTTAATTTGACCAGGCATCGTCGTTGAGTATGTTGAAAAAAGCAGTGTCCTTCGAAAATCAGTGAATGTAAAAATAAATAAATAAATATGTTAAAGTTTTGAAGCACAAAGCCACAACACAGTTCTCAAGTAATCCGCCTAGGAAACTCGCTTGCTGATCAGTGATAAGGCTTCAATAACTTTAGATACTGCTGAGGGCCCATTTTGTGCGAATAATAATATTTTTTTAATAGAAAAGTATTACCGCTCGCGCCAAGAGCAGGGGCTCTTCCGTCAGAGCGCGCGTTCAACTTGGCCCGGAAGCACATTTTGAGGAGCCATTTTCCTATTCTAAGGAAAGAATCGGCCATGGGCTCCTTGAAAGTTAAGATACATTTACTACACAGAATGAAAATGACTCATTTGAAGAGACGGGGACAACCTAGAATTGCTCCTAAAACACGGAGGCAGCACAACAAGGGCACCGGGGAAAGACTTCCGCGTGTTTCTTTTCCCCATACATTTTCCGAAGGCCTCGATGAGTTTTTCGTGATGTCCATGAAGAGATTGTTTGGCTAACCAATTTAAAAAGATCGGAATAATAAGAGAGCCGTGAAAGATTCGTGACTCGGCCGACGCTCAGGAGACGGCTGCAGACTCACTCCAGGCACTGCCGCTGGCGGCTTCCGCGACCCACGCGGCAGCCCCGAGGAACGGACACTCGACGAGGGGTAGAGAGAGAGAAACAGAGAGAGAGTGAGAAGACAAAGAGAGAGAGAGAGAGAGATGTAGACTGAGAGAGGGAGTGAGAGAAAGAGATAGACACACAGAGCGCGAAAAGGAGAGAGAGAGATAGAGAGAGAGAGAGAGAGATTCAACGAGAGAGAGAGAGAGGATAATATTTCGAAAACTGGGGGCTAACGAAAATAGAATAAGCAACGAATGTAAGATAGAACAGCTTCTATTTTTTGAATAGTAAGAGCAAGCGTAATTGGGCGGTGAACGACAATAAAAGAAAATAAATTTAAAAAAAAAATTTTTTTTTTTTAACCATATTTTTTTTTACAAATTCTAGCAGCAACTTAATCCTTTAAATTACCAATAGCTCTATTTCTCGACCGTGTCGATCAATAGGAGGGCCAAGTAAAAGATGTTGTGTTACTAAACTACTTTAAAACTACCCTATTTAAAGCTTTCCCTGATAGAGAATAGCTAATTGTCTAACGGTTAGACTCTTTCTTCTTCCTTTTGCGGAGTTGTGCATTGTTTTAATTGTTTTAATTGTTTATCTACATCTTTAAAGGATGTGACGACACAATGATATCAAAATGAGGACAAATGTTAATTCAGTCCTAGCAGCAAAAGAGGGGGAGGGGGAGGGATACAGTAGCCACGGTGGTCCTCTGCTCGGGTGAAGCGTAACCCGGATATGGGGTGGATCAGGTCCCAAGGGCTGGCAAGGCCCATTACCAGTGTGCACTGAGGAGGGTGCATCTCAGAGGAACCACCGCACTTGCTGAATGGGGAGAGTGGAAGGGGACTGGGGAGATAAGGCAGTGCTGCTGCAATTAAAACATATAGGTAATAAATAGTGAATAGTAATAGTAATGATTTGGATAAGATAATTCAATGACCATGTAACTACAGATGAGGATATTCAAGCTTAAGTATAGAAAGAAGGGGCAAATTGTGAAGCTCACGTTTAAAAGACTCAATGTTCCGACATGAAAGAATAGTGCATTTCATGAATGCCTGCATTATATTGTGGGTGGTGTTCATTCTTGCTTCCACGTAAGCGGTGCTTAGCCTACGTGTCATTTCCAGTAAAGCTGGCTTTCTAGGCCCAGCTCATGTCAGTTTGCTTTGTTTGCCCGCGCTTGAGCGGTTGCTTCTTTTCCTCCTCCTCTGCTTTCCTCGCCTTTCTTCCACTTCCACGATGTCCAACGGAGACGTGAGTTTTCTCTGCCTTCTCTCGTGCTTGTCTCTCTCTCTACCTCATCATTCCTTCTCTCTCCCTGGCTCCGCTCTATTTCTCTTTGCTCTCTGTCTCTCTCTCTCGCTCTCTCTCTCGCTCTCTCGCTCTCTCTCTCTCGCTCTCTCTCTCGCTCTCTCTCGTTCTCTCTCTCTCTCTCGCTCTCTCTTCAGGAATCGACCAACTCTACCCTTTCGGAGTCTTCCTCTGCACTCTCTTCCTCCTCCTCCGATGACTCATCCGACTATGAATGTCGCTGTGAGTGTTTGCTGTCATCTCTCGTTTTCTTGTCTCCACCTCATCAGTTCTGATCGACACTATCCTTGGCGCCGCTCTATTTCTCTTCTCTCTTTCTCACTCGCTCACTCTCTCACTCTTTCTCTCTCTCTCACTCTCTCTCACTCTCTCTCTCTCACTCTCTCTCACTCTCTCTCTCTCACTCTCTCTCACTCTCACTTAATTATTTCTAATACTTTTTTTGCCTTCCAGGCGGTGAGAAGCATGCGTGGCTCGTCACGAACGACGTTACTTTACATTTTAAGACTTTGGAAGAGACACGTCTTTCTAATGTTGATTTTGAGAGAATAGAAAAATAAACGCCTTATTTGCAGCCGAAGTTAACCGATAAGCAGATAGCGTTGGTGCTGGTGCGCGTGAATGAAAAGCCGTACGTCATCCGGCCGGACTGCTACGATCGTGGATTCTGGACATCGGTTGGTTTTGCTATTTATTCATTTATTTATTTATTTAATTATTTATCTACTTATTTATTTATTTATTTACTTATTTATCTACTAATTTATTTATTTGCCTAAATATTTTTTTTCCATTTTGAAGCTGAGCAACGAGATCGTCTTCCGCACTTGCGACGGCGACCACGGACGGGGGCTGGCGCGCAAGGTCCGCGAGCACATCAGCTGGGAGCAGATCGCCCTTCGCCCTCTCCGCGTCCTTGTCAGCGGCGCTGCCTCCAGCAAGACGGGCCGCTCGCTCGTGCCGATGATCGCCCAGGTTTGGGATGGTGGAGGGCGCGCGGCTAAGGCATTAACGTTGATGAGAGAGAGTTATTAAGCAATTGAGCTAGGGAGATTTATGGAATAAAGGTTGCTTAAGTGCACACATACACATATGTATATATATTTTTTTCAAAGTGCCAAAATCTTAATTTTGTTTAAGTGCACATTTATCTCTGTTTCCAGGGCATCGCTTTCGGAATGCAGACCCCGATCACGCTGGTCCTCCACGACATCCCAGCCATGGCGGCCGCCCTCGCTGGAATGCAGGTCCAGCTGAAGAACGGCGCCTTCGAGAATCTGAAAGGTGAGGGAGAGAGAGAGAGGGAGAGGGAGAGAGGGGGGGGGGGGAGAAAAACATTGCAACATTGGGAAAGAGAGAGAGAGAGAGAGAGAGAGAGAGAGAGAGAACCTCTCTTATCCTAGACATCGAGCTCTTGACGGATGAGAAGGACGCCAGCATGAAGATTGACTTCGCCTTCCTCGTCGGTGCCGTGCCACGCGAAAGCATGGACAGTAAGGTGGGTAGAGATACGGTTGAGGGATATTTTTGGTTACGGTAGAATGTGATTGGGATTACGATAGAGAGCGAAATGATACTATGGAGGGAGAAAGAACGAGTGAGATACTGTAGCGAAGCAGTCAAGGAGACGGTTAACTCGGCTAGGTAATTAAGTCTTGTGGGAACTTCAGAAGAGGCACATGCAAGTTGGACGTTCTGTTTTCTTTCCAGGCGCCTCTCGCGGCGCACGTCCGCATCTTCGAGATGTACGGCAAGGTTCTGGCTGACCACGCCAACCCCACGACCAAGGTGAGAACACTATCAGTTTCTCTTTTCCTTCTCTCTCTCACGCACTCTGTTTCTCTCGCTCTCTTCCTCTCTTTCTCTCTCTCTCTCTCTCTCTCTCTCTTCCTCTCTCTCTATCTCTCTCTCTCTCTTTCCAGGTGCTTGTTGTGGGCGACTACGCGAACACTGGCGCCTTCATCTGCGCGAAGTACGCGTCCAGCAAGATCCCCGCTCGCAACTTCTCTGCAATGATCCGTCTCGACCACAACTGCGCCAAGGCTCAGGTGGAGCAATGGTGCCGCTTGGGGGCCCTTGGAATAGGGCAGCATTAGGGCCTTTGGAGGAATTTTGGGATCCTTTTAGGCTTTTGGGCGTGGGTTTCCGAGCAATATTGGTTGAGGAGGATTGAAGATTTCAAAAATTAATTCAAAAATTTTCCGACGTGTGGAGGAGATGTTGACTTATCATTCAGAAAATCCCAGCGATTTTTTTTCCGGATTTTGTTTTCTCGTTTTTTTATGCTCTGTGATTTGGACCAAAGAATTCAGTTATCTCTCTCTCTCACTCTCTCTTCCTTTCTCTATATCTCTCCCTCCCTATCCCTCCTGCCTTCCTTCGTCTCTTATGTCCACTCTCTTCCAGATTGCGCAGAAGGCAGGCGTGTCTGTGGCCGCCGTCAAGAATGTCGTCGTCTGGGGATCGCACTTCCCGGACGCAAGCCACGCCAGGGTTTCGAAGGGTACGGTCATCTTCTCTCTCTCTCTCTCTCTCTTTATCTCTCTCTCTCTCTCTCTCTCTTTCTCTATCTCTCTTTCTCTCTCTCTCTCGGATTACAGTCTCGCGGGGAAAAGAGTCCAAAAAAGGTTACGGTAGATGGGCTACATTTACTGTACTCTAGGTTGAGATGTGGATAATAAGAATCCAGAGTTCATTCTTTCTTATGAATGTATATAGTGAAATAATGTATATAGATAGGAAAAGAGAGATGGAGAGAAAGAGAGGGAGGGAGAGAGACAGATAGAGTAAGTGAAAAAGTAGAGATAAAGAGAGAGGGATAGAAAGATAGGTAGGGATAGATAAAATCAGACAGAATTGGTGAGAGGGGCATGAGTAATAATTCGTAAAGGAATAGAACTGAAATTTAGAATTTAAAAAGAAGAAAATAGTTATGGAAACAAGTTTAAATTACAGGCGAAGCTGATCGTGAAGTCAGCGCATATGAGGCAGTGGGAGACAATGCGTATCTGCAGGGAGAATTCATCTCGGTCAGTTGGATAAAAAAAAAGATTTAAAAAAGAAGCGATTATAGAACATTAATAAGTAAAAAAAAAAGATAGATAATAATGAGATTAAATATCTTTTAAAAATAAATTACACATGTGAGAAGATATTATTTATTTTAAAATATTATCCCATACTAGTCTATTATTCTATTCTGTTGTATTATGAGGTTATTTTTAACAATTACATATATACATGATTTCAGTACGTCCAGAAGAGCGGCGCTATCAACGCTGAGGAGTGCTTGATTCCCTTGGCAGCCAAGGCTACCTGCGAGCACATGCGCGATTGGATCAAGGTTAGGAGAGAGAGAGAGAGAGAGAGAAAGAAAGAGAGAAAGAGAGAGAAAGAAGGACGGAAAGGGAAAGAGAGAATGAGAGAGAGAGAGATAACGAGCGTGAAAATTAGAATGAGAATTGAAAAAGCAATTGAATACAGAATATTTTAATAGGTTTTTTTATGTATATAATAAATCTATGAGTATTTGTCGTATATCTTAATGGAAACCTCCTCTTTGAAGGGCACTGCGCCCGACGAGTTCGTCTCGATGGCCGTGCCGTCTGATGGCTCGTACGGCGTCACCGAGGGACTCTTCTTCTCCTTCCCCGTCAAGATCGCGGGAGGCGAGTGGGAGATCGTCCAGGACTGGCTCTGGACGACTTCGCCAAGGGCAACATTGCCCTCATGACTAAGGTAACGTGGAGAGAGAGAGAGAGAAAAAAAGAGAGTGACAGAGAGAGGGAGAGAGAGAGAGGAGATAGTGCGGTTTTTATGAGGGAGATGTGAGGGAGTTGAGAGAGCGAGAGAGAGAGAGCGAGAGGGAGAGAGAGAGATAGCGAGAGGAGAGAGAGAGAGAGAGAGAGAGAGAGAGAGAGAGAGAACAGTGAAAGAGGGAGCATGGCCTAAGAAGCTACGGCTCCAAGTACCTAATTCATTAAGCTTACCCTGATTCAGGAACTCGAGGGGGAGCGTGACGATGCGCTCGCCGCGTGCGCAGATGCGAATCAGTAGGCTCTGCCCACCCATCCACCCCTGTTGGCTCCGCCCACCAGTCCACCCTTGTATGCTCCGTCCACCCGTCCATCCTTCTCTATTAGCAACATCACATTCTTCATGAACAGCGTTCCCTATCTGACCCCTCACCTCCCTTTATATATCGAATGACCTATTTCTTATACACGTATTTATGTCAAGATCTATTCCATGACACGGATGTATTAGATTGCGCAGTGCCAAGATATTCATTCCTATTGGAGAAAGAGTTAGATGTCTTCTTTCAGTATTAGTAGTACGCCCGAAATGTATATTGCTCTTATCTTAATAGTTAGTCAATGTGCTGATTTTGTTCGAGCTTTATTGAGCTAGTAAATAAAGCTCTTTTATTGACTGCCTTTTGATGCATTGCAACATGTTTAGGCTATAGAAAGAACAACAATTTGCGGTGAGGGAGAGAATACATGAGCCTGTCTTTGAATTAGAGGACTGGAAAAAGCCCAAAATAAGAAGGGTGGGTCAGTAGACATTTTCCTTTCTTTCAATGCCATCAACAGATTGCTATGTATGTTACTTTTGATCGATTCCATGAAATTCCTTTGTAAGGTGAATTAATTGAACGAGTACAAGTTATCCACCAGTTTTATCGAAAGATATGATATCAGGAGGGTCGTCCTCCCATCTCTCTCCCAGAACTCTCTCTTTTCTCTCTCTCTTCTCTCGCTCTCTCTCCTCTCTCACTCTCTCTCTTCTCCATCTCTCTCTTCTCTCACTCTCTCTCTTCTCCCTCTCTCTCTCTCTTCTCTCACTCTCTCTCTTCTCTCACTCTCTCTTCTCTCTCTCCTTCACTAACTTTTCCTCTACCCCCTTTTCACCACCCTCCCTCCTTCTCTCTTTAGTTCCTCTCTCTCTTTCCATGTGCTCCGCGTGCAACTCTCATTCAGAGCTATGTTTATCAATGTCAATTTATATCATACAATCTGATGAACATTTTGCTCAATTAGGCTCTTTCTGCTGCTGGACAAATAAGCAAATAACAGTTACATCCGGAAGCTCAAACCCACCGATTAAACCGACAAGAATGCATAAAAATGAGGAGAAACGTTATACATTATAAATGTACTCAAAACAAATATAGGGAGAGGGTAGTCTTTTTTGAATCTGATGCGTGAGGAGGTACAACAGATTGCGAGAAAGATAGCAAATGAAAAAGAAGAAAGAGAGAGAGAGAGAGACGCAGAGAAAGATAGTATATTATACAATTTCTCGCAATTACATGCAGGACGCTAATATACACGTGAGAAAGGTACCATTTTGCTTCGTAGCAGATAAAAAGGAAGACATAGAAGATGATCAAAACAAGAGAAACGGGCATAAAACTACCGGTTATTAGCTACCAAGAGAGAAGGAATCATTGGATAAAAAGAATTTAAACGATCCAGAAAACATTGGATATAACGTTAGAAAAAAGACGTAGGAAAGGGTGAGAAAGAGAAAGGGAAAACGAGAGAGGCAGGGAAATAAGAGACTCGATTGGTAGTTGATACAAACACATGTTAAATACTGTTTATGAGGCGTGATAGGAAGCAGGCAGGCCCTAGCTATCGATAAACATCATTTTAACGAGAGAAACAAAAAAAGATCATGTAGTTCTAATAAGTTTGCAAGCAAATTACCATATTAATATCGAGGAAAGCTATAAATTTCTGGGAGAATAAAGGCACGGGAATCATAGAACTAAAAATTTCGAAAAAAATTAATTGATCCAAACAATTATTGATTTTCTACGAGGATCGCAACAATCTTATTGAATTAAAATATATAATAATTAAATCACAGGTAAAACCGTTGTTAATTAGCGCTTATTATTACATCTTTCGAAAAAAATATTCGGTATTATATCTCATATTCTTTTCATTTTTAGAAGGAAATTTAGCGATTCCATAAATTTAAATAGGTGCAAAACAGCGGAAAGGCACAAGGAAAGAAGCGAGGAAGTAGAAGAGAAAGAAAAAGAAGGGAAATGCAGGGATTGGCGAAAAATGTGGGAACAAGGGAACAAAAGAAAAATTAACGAAAGTGCGAATTCAACACGAAAAATAAAACGTCCATACCCGTTTTAGCCGAAATTCATGATTACACACCCATATGCAAATGAGGTGAGTGAAGAGACGGAGGAGGAGAGAGAGAGGGAGAAAGAGAAGGAGAGAGCGAAACATAGAAATAAAAGTATAAATGAATCCGTAAGCGCATACAAAAAAAAGATATAGAAAATATGTATGCAAAATTACAAATCTTGCAGTTAACACGTTTCAGCTAATAATAATAATAAGAAGAAAACGATATTAGACTTATTGGAGATTGGATAAGAATAGGCGTTGCGAGGAGGCAAAGAGGGATTGGAGACTGAAAGACAGTGGAGAGATTGGAGGGTGAGAGAGAGAGAGAACGGGAGAGTGAGAGAGTGCGAAAGAGAGAGAGAGAGAGAGACAGAGAAATAAAGCGTCTTCCTTCCACTCTATTTAGGGTACGCTTGTTGCTGCTGCTGCTGCTGTTGCTGCTGCTGGATTGAGCTGTTGTAGAGGGCTGAAAAAAAAGAAAGTTATTCGCTGGAAGTACACAAATTTCAGTTCTCTTTTTTACCAATTTAAGAAACAGAAGAAAATTAATGTAAAATACAGCTGCCATCATATAAATGAATTCTTGAAATGACGGATTAAATATCTTACTAGTAATAAAGTGCTAAGCGCGAATCGGCAGAAATAATTGTCTCTATCAGTGTTGTCACATCTTATTCGATTTGGATAAATAAATAAATTACAACGTTAAAATTAAAAAAAGGAAATTAAATTAACGCAAACAAAAATATGAAAATTAATTAATTTAATTAATTAAAAAAAACTATATGAACCTTGCATCTGCATAACTTGCGCAAATTGCTCGGGAGTCATTTGATGATGTTGTTGCTGCAGCATCTGAAAATTAAAGTGAAAGTGGCTTCTATAAAATGAGTGAGCCTTCTAATACGTAATAGACATCGGTTTCTATTTTTCGAAACTACTTCGAATGGACTCGCATGGTCTGGCTGGAGAGAAACTATGATATATGTCTCTAAAGATACCCTAGTTTCGGTTGTACTTTTCTACAGTAATAGAGGTCCGTGTAATAATTATTCGTTGAGATGAAATTTCTTTTCAATTGGACGAATGTATCACTGGGCCAGTTAACAAAGAATCGATTAATTAATTTACTAATACCGTAATCTTTCAGCAGTATTTTAGTGCTACAGTAATCTTTTAGAAACATTTTAGTGCTACCGTAATCTTCCAAAGGTATGGTACCTGTTGTTGCTGTTGCTGCTGCTGCTGGTGCTGTTGATTCCTTTGATTATTCGCCGCTGCCGCTGCCGCGTTCAACTGCTGCGCCATCTGCGCCATCATGATCTGCTGGTACATCTGATGCTGGTGAGCGGCCACGGCGTGCTGCTGCAATTGGGATTTGGGATACGGTAGCAAGGAACAAGGAGAGAAAAGAGAGCGAGAGAAACAGAAAGAGAGAGAGAGAGAGGGAAACAGTGTGAGAGACAGCGAGAGAGAGTGAGTAAGCGATGCAGAGAGAGAGGGACAGAGACGAGTAAATTATAAAAAAAGAAACGCTTTATATGCAAAAAATTGAAGACCACACGAGTATTTATAAACTATTTCTATTTATTAGAAGAAAAAAAAATATTTTTTTTCTTCTTTTTCTCCCCCAAAACACGACCGGCTAAAATACATTTTCTCCTTTTTCTCCCAAAACGAGCCCACCACCTACCATCTGCTGCTGCATCTGCTGCATCTGGGCCGGAGTTATCCCTGGCGGCAGACTGGACGCGGAGGCAGTGGCGGAAACTTGCGGCGAAGTCATGGACGCTGGAGCAGCGGCGCTACTGCTTGGCATGCCTGGAAGCAAATTTGCATATTCTTTTTTTACAATTTCAAAAAGACCACCTAAGCCTTCCAATTACGATTAACAATTAAAAATTTAAATATTTTTATATGATAATAACTACGATATCCGTTTAAGTAATTAAAATAGATAAGTAAAAAATTAATCAATTAATTAATTAATTAATAATAAATAAAATTCCCATTACCGATCGGCTGCGGCTGTTGTATGTGCTGCGTGAAGGCGGTCTGGGGTGGGGGCTGATTGGCGGGCGGTTGGGGCCGAGACGAGGCAGGCGAGTGATGATGCTTCTGTGCGCCGGCGCCTGAGACACCTGCTGGAGAAGCTGCGGAGGACGCCGTGCCACGGGACGCCGCCGGGTCTAGCGGATGCCCGTTGGACATGTGGTTGGGAGTCGCTAGAAGGAGAAAAGGAAATAGATTAGGAACTCGTTGGGATATATTTGGTAGAAGGATAAGAGAGATAGAGAGAATGAGGGAGAGAGAAAGAGACAAAGAGAGATGGAGAAAGAGAGAAAGAGTAAGACTCATAGAGAATGGGAGAGAGAAAAAGAGAGAGAGAGAGAGAGAGAGAGAGGGAGGGAGGGAGAGAGAGAGAGATTGCGACAGACCAGTAGAGAGTGTGCAAGTGAAAGGGACCGGGTAAAACAAGGCAGAACTCTGCCAGCTTATTTAAATTTACAAAATAATCGATAAGAAAAAATGCTTGAGTTCGACTGACCTTCCGCCTTAACCTTCAGCTCATGAATCTTGTGCAGCTGCTGAGCTGGCGGAGCATGCTGCTGCTGTTGCTGGGGGGTCAATGGTGGCCCTCCGGGGGCGACAGGGGGTGGTCTGCCGGCACCTCCGGGAGGACCGGCCATTTGGAAGAGGGGGTTGGCGAAGAGGAAGCCGGGCGGGGCGCCGCCGTTCATTGCCTGGAGAAGACTTTTTTTTTTGCAAAAAAAAACAATTTTAATTATTTTTTAAATACTAAAATTGAGGAAAAAATGCATAAAAATACGTTAAAAAAATTACATTTTGAACCCAGATTGGTCCTACCTGGATAAATGGAGCGGCGGCTAGGGAAGCTTGCTGTGGCGGTGCCATTAGTCCTTGCTGCTGCTGCTGCTGCTGTTGGTGCTGTTGTTGGGGAGTCGTATGGGTTACTGTAAGAAAATTATATGCCTTTTTTAGTTTGAATTTTTTTCTTCACGTTTAGTTAATTATATAAGCCTCGTTAAATAATCAGTCACGTTATCGAATAGAGCAAAATTCTGTGAGTAAATGAGCAAAGCCTCTTAAAAAAAAGCTGAATGACTTACGAGTAAAAGAATAGGCACAATTAATCTAAATAATTTTTATTAAAAATTAATTAATTAAAATAAAATAAAATAAATTAAAAAGATATAATTTCCTCATACTTCGAGGACTCGCTGCCGGCGTGCGCCTCGGATGCTTGGGTTGCTGAGAGCTTCTCTTGGACGAAGTTGACTGGTTGTTAGCCGTCGTCGTTAACGTTCCGGCCATGCCGATTACTGTCGAGGACGGAGGGGTGGCTAGAAAATTCTAATTCTAAATTACTAACTAAGCCCCGCCCACCCGTCCGCCGGTATTACAATTAGTTTAAGTAGTTAATATTTTTTTTACATTTTTAACTTCTTATTAAATTGGTCAACTATTCAAATCTGTAAGATGTACTTCTTTTAAAGTGCTATTAGAAAGAAAAAATATATATTTGAATAAAATCTTTTTTTAATAAAAAAAATTCCGCACCTAAATGTTGGAATGAGTTCGTGGTGGGAGTCGGCGCAGCAGACGCTGCATTCGCCTGATGCATTAGAGCGAGAGCAGCTTGTTGGTGCATGGCTAAAAGGGAAAAAAACGTAATAAAACAATAATAATAGCAATCACATCTCGATTAGATATCTTTACGATTAGAATTAATATTATTATTATTTATTAATAGTCATATATTCATTTATCTACATTTATCACTTCTTTATGCCGTATATCTTACAGTACTTACCCTGTTCTTGCTTCAACAATTGCATATCCGGTGCTTGACCGACTTTTCTCATCACAATGCCATTCCCTCCGACGCGACCAACTGCGTCCATGGGCTCCTTCAAGAATGCTATTTAATTTTAACCTTAAATAAAGCCTTAGAGAGAAGAGGGATTTAATATTTTAAGTATTACATTTTAAGGCTCAAAGAATTGTTTTTTTTTTACTTTTAATTTAAAAAAATAATAAATTTTCAATGAAAATTTAGAAGGAGCAATGATGTGAAAACAAAGTGGGGCGGGTGGACGGGTGGGCGGAGCAAATTGGACGGGTGGGTGGAGCCAATTGGACGGATGGGCGTGGCCTAATACCTTCTTAATCGAGACCGACGTGGGTGGTAGCATGATGACATCGTCACTCGAGCCATTCGAGCATGGCGATGCGCCCTCTTCCGCCTTCGTCTCCATCTTCTCTTGGGGCCATCTGCCGGCGCGCTGAAATTGGCAAGTAAAAACTAATAAAGAAAAACAAAAGTCTATTCAATCTCCGTCTCTCTCTCCGTCTCTTTATCTCTCTTTATCCTTTACCTTCCTCTCGCTCTTATATTCTCGCTCCATCTCTTTTTCCCCTCTTTCTATCTCTTTAGTATTATACCTCTCTCTCTCTTCCAACCTTAAGCAGCCTCTGTATCCTCTCGAACTGCTTGTCCGTGATCGTTGCCGGCTTCTTCTCCCCCTCTCCTTCCTCCTCTCCCTCTTCCTCCTTCTTGAGCAGCAGCAAGAGAACATCTTCTGTGCTCGTGGATGCTGTTGCCTTCGCCGCTGGCGCCGGCGTCTGCGTCGCGACACTCTCGCACATTATCTGAAAATGTGATTAAAAGAAATAGCACTACATTGAAAAATTCATATATAACAATTTCTAATAAAAATATTAAAAAAAATTATACACCGAAATAAAAAATTCTTCTGTGAAACATCCGCAAGTATACCCCCATATGAATGCTAAATAAAGACGAAAAAATATGAAAAAGAATTTTAAAATAAATTTATAACTCGACTACAGTACATGGGCAAAAATGAAAATTGTAAAATCTATTTTTAGTGCGCCTACTGTACCCTGGGCTTCCGGTGAACCGTCTCCATGTGATATTCCAGCTCGACGCCGCGTTCGTAGCGATGCTCGCAGCCCGCCTCTGCGCACGTGTGCATCTGACGTCGTAAAGGGCACTCAGCCTGGAGAAGAGGGCGGGAAAGTGAAATATTTGAAATTTGAGCGGGAAAATATACTTTTTAAATTTTCATTCTAAAATACGGGCTTACAAGAACTGGGGGCGGTCCCTGCGCTTCGTTGCTATTCTCGCGCTCTTCGTCAAGATCCTCTACAAATGACACAACTTTAAATTAGAAGTGTAGATCAATTATAAACATTTATCTACTAAACAAACTTCTTCTTCTTCAAAGTTTTTAACATTGCAAGACAATTTGTTTTTGTTCCGTATGCATGTAATACCAATTAAAATATATATAAAAAAACTAATTAATTCCGCTCACCACTCAGATCGGTGGCTTTTCTCTTTCGATCAGCCTGCAGCACGGAGCCACTCCGGCTGGTTCTCTTGCCGTTGTCGCCACGCGAATGCGTCGCGGATGGCCGAGAATTCTACGCGGGCGTAAAGTTATTATTATATTTTATTTTTTAGTAATATATAATTTTAAGCTTCCTAACTCTCTCTCAATCTCTTTCTCTCACTCTCTCCCTCACTCTCTCTCTTTATCGCTCTCTCTCTCTCTCTCTCGTTCTTTCTCTCTCTTTAAAAGTCAAGTGGATGGAACTCCTTCTCTCAAGTATTCTCTCGTCAAGTTAAAATTTCGAATTATTATTTCTATATTATCATCATTATTATTTAGAGCTATTAAAATGAATTAATTTCATAACAAAGTCTTTCTTTAATTAATTTATAATAAAACTAAAATATTAATAATAAACAAAATGAAACCTTGGACGGAGTTGATGATCCGCTCCCGCCGGCTCGTCCCTCACTATCGCCACTGCCCGACGCCGATGAGGAACATGCGTGAGGCCTTGAAAAAAAATGGGAATCGGTAAAATTATTAAATTCAAAAAATTATTAATCTTTTCCTTTTAATGCGGTAAAATCAGTAAATCTGTAAATTGTTAATTTTTTTCATGGTCATCGCCAAGTTTTAAAAAGCGATTGTGATTGTAAACGAAACCTTTTCAAATTGGCTGTCACAAGAAAACCACCACGGTCGACAGAAAAAAACAAGATAAATGTCTCCTGTTTCACTTTTTTTTTTTTTTTTTGTAATTCAAAGTACATATCTAAATTAATATAAAGAAATTGAATCAATTACAAACCTCTTTTTCGAGTAATGTCCAAACAGTGATGGATTCCCATCCGAAAGTACACCGTACAGTTCGCGGCCACCCGAATTCACCGTCACGTACACCGTGTTTGCTGGAGAGAAAAAGATAATAAATAAATAAATAAATTAACTCTACAAATTAATTAAACAATACATAAATCAATGGATCTATCCTACTTTAGAAAAAGAAAATACTCTCAACATTTTCTTTCCTTTCACTCGTTAATAAAACAACAACTATCTTGCATGAAATCTCAATTTCTTTAAGACGAGTTTTTTTTGTCTAGTAAAAAAATTTATATCAAGACCAGAAAAATTCCAAGAGGATTATTATTCAAAAAATAGATTTTCCAAGTCATATTTAAAAATAAAGAAATAAACACTACAGTATAAGAGTTTAACTCAATTAATTAATAAAAATAAATAAAAATAAAAATAAAATCGCCAACATTTCCCCGACGCGCCATCCCCATCGACATGGCAGACGACTGTCAGCGATGCGCATACCGTACTCCCTGCAGCGAGTGCTAGGAGTACGGCGTCGGCCGTCTTGCCATTGGCTCCTCCTCCTCCGCCGTTCTCTGCCCCTCCTCCGCCGTTCTCCCCTCCTCCGCCGTTGTTCCCTCCTCCGCCCGAGTTGCTCCCTCCTCCTAATCCTCCGCCGACCAGGACTCCTCGCTCTGTTGACTGCGTAGACTGATGCACAGACGTTCCGCAGTCACGAGTTGTTGACTGAAATTAACGCTATATTTATAATAAATCAATATTCCATGATAATAATAATCTTTATTTTCATATATTTTCAGGCATAAATCACATAAATCGAGACATGTAAAGCACGGGACGTTCCATCAAAAAAAAACTAAGAGGGAACAATTTTTTTAGCTTTCAAATTTCATCATTCTCCTTTCTCCGCCCAAGTCAGTGCAAGTAGCATCTCTTTTTGTGCTCCCCTTTAATTTCACAACTCTCTTTTCATCAGATAACGCGCAGCCCGTGACAGTGTGAGTGATGGATGAGAGAGAGAGACAGAAAGTGAGAGTTGTTGAGACAGAGCGAGAGACAGTGCCGAGAGAGAGAGAGAGGGATAGAGAGAGAGAGAAAGAGTAAGAGAAAACAAATCAAACAAAACGAATTAGAAGTTCAGGGAAAGAGGCAGGAGAAAACGCAGAAAAAAATATTGAGGTTCCAGTGAATTTTCGAAATCGAATCTAAGTAGACATAAAAAAGCGACCAAAGTAAAATCTATTCTTGTCAGGGAGGAACTCCGGTCATGCTTTCTCTCTCTTTCTCTCTCTCTCTCCTTCTCTCTCTCTCTGTGTATCTCACTATCTCTCTCTACCTCTCTGTCTCTCGTACTATCTCTCTCTACCTCCATGTCTCTCTCACTATCTATATCTCTTTCTCTCTGATAACAATGATAGCTCATCGCGTGCTGCAACACTTCAAAGACCCCTATCGCTCTGTAATCATGTGGTATCAAAGAGAGACAGAGTGGCATGCATGGGAGGAGTTGGAAGAGATAAGATGATTACTCGAGAACAGGGAGAGAGATACAGAGAACGACAGAGAGAGAGAAAGAGAGAGAAAGAGAAAGAGAGGAGAGAGAGAGTAAGAGAGTGAGAGAGAGAGAGAAATCAATGAAATAGTTGGGAGGTCGCCCATTTCTAATATACCCTGCTGATAAGATGGCGCGCTTCCCTTACCTTTCCTTCCGCTTCTACAAACTTTGAAATTCTCTCTCTCTCTCTCTCCGTCTCTCTCTCCAAATTTCCGCTCGCTCTTTTATTGAGTACCGCGACGATGTGAGATGAAACCTGATTTTCTTTCCTTCCTGTGCATACATGATCTCTGGTCATTTTTTCCATGTGACGCCAAGAGAATATAATTCACTTCTTGGGAGGAGACAAGTTGACATACTAGTCAAATATTGAGCACTTGTCAAGGACTGGCGGAAAATAGAGGTCACATACAGTTTGTTCGGATCTTTCGCATACATTTCGCATACAACTGAATACACAGCGGGACAACAGAGTGGAAAAAAAGAAAGTAAAGCGTTCCAGACAGAGAGAGAGAGAGAGAGAGAGAGAGAGAGAGAGAAAGAGATAACAACATGTCGAGGGACATCTTTTTCATAGCATGGGGGAGGGGCGCAAAGTGGCAAGCAAACTCTCAGAATTTCCTCTCCCCTCATTTTATTTTTCCAAATTCCACGTCATTTTTTCCTCGCTTTTGTAGTTGTTGTTGCTAAAATTTGTGAATCTATACAGTGTAGAAATAACAATAAGTAAATAAATTAAATTAATTAATTAACTTAATTAAGCCTAACTAATTAATTCCTCTACCTTCTTCTTCGGTACCGGTGACGCTTGCTGAGAGGGAGCAGTCTGAGTGCCAGTTTGCGAGGAGGAGGCTGAGGCTGAAGTTGGCCCTCCCGCCTTCCTCTTCCGGTCCGATGACGTCATGGCACCGGTGCTCGCGGAGATGGCGACTGCCGGAAGGGACGCCGACGAGGAAGCCGATGGCGAAACTGCCGTCGATGACGAGGAGGAGGTCTCAAATATATACATATAAAATTATATTTTAACATTTTACATTTTTAAACTTAAAAAAAATACAAAAAACTTATGCGAAAAAAAGGAATTCTATAATTATAGTGACAAAAAAAATTATGATGCTAATAATACCGCATTTTAATTTAAAATACTGCTATTACCGCGAATAATAAGTATTTAAAAAATTAAATAAATAATATAGGTTCCTACGACAACGACAACGACAACAATAATAATAACAGTTCCTCAACCACCCACCGCTACGTCGACCGATGCAGCGCGCGGCGGCTTGTCTCCAGGCGACGTTCTTCTCTCCGTGCTATTGCTCACACTCCCGTTTCGGCTTAGGCTGGCGCCGCCGGCGACCATCTTTTCTGTGCTTGTCGAAGATGTCACGACATGGAGTGGGGCATGGAGGGAGACGGCTTAAATAAATAAATGAATACATACATTAATATTGAATAAATAAATAACGCAAAACTAATTTTTAAAAAAACCATATTTAAGAACGCATAATTCAAATGCTGTTTCCGCGCTGGTAAACTCCAAATGATTACTAGACTCTTCTCTGGCAATGCTTTTCAGCAGTGAATTAATGAATGTGAATAAATTTTTTTATAGCAAGAAAAAAGGAAGATAACAAGGAGGATATATTATTTCTAGAAAATACATTTTCGGTGTGTTTCTGATAATTACCAAAAAGGGTAGAAAATTTTCGGTGCGTTTCTGTCAATTCCCAATAAGAGAAAGAAACCACCTTTCTCTCCGCCAGCGGCCGCGACAGCTGTCGCGGACGGCGTGGGCGTCGATGGCGACGTCGTCGACGTGGATGGCGGCGCCGAGAGGGCGCTGCTGGCGCCCCCCGCCCGACACGGGCGCCACTACGCCCGTCAGCTTGGCGGCGGCGGCGGCTGCGGCTGCACACTTGAGTCCGGCGGCCACACTGAAGATATGAGAGGACCGTAAATTGAGGCGAAACAATAGGGCCGTAAAATAGGTAAGATGGCCGTAAATTGTGAAGAGACAGGACCGTATATTGGGAAACTATAAAATTACATTGCTAAAATACGGCGGATATTTAAGCAAGAAACTAGAAATGGGAACAAGGAGAGATGTTGAAGTATACGACTCATAAAGGTAATTTCATCACATAATAAAAAAAATATTATTATATAACAATTTTCGATATGGTGATGTATTTTT